>JACCGJ010014558.1:0-44748 GCA_013407085.1 Atriophallophorus winterbourni
CACTCAGCCAACCTGGATATTTTTAAAGCTAATTTGGACAAACACTTGAGAGACAACCCAAACTTTGATACGATTTACACTACATGAGTTTTTTTGTTCTTCTTTTTTATTGTATATACCTCATAACTCCATCCTATGGTTGCCGATGTTTTATCAAGTCCTGACATTTCTGGTTTGTCTTCAGGCACAACATTTGATCTCTCCCTTTTGACTAACCATCAAGCCGAGATTGATAAAACCGAACTCGCGAAGTGTCAATCCCTGGATTTGCAGCAAATTCAGTTACCAGACGCCGATGCCTCGTTGACGTGCGATATCTTGACAGGGAAACCTAGACCTCTTGTCCCTCTTTCTCTGCGACGTGCCATTTTCGATCATTTTCATTCGATGTCTCATCCTGGAAAGCGTGCCACCCTAAGGCTAATCGCAGATCGTTTTGTTCGGCTGTCCATGAATAAGGATATACGGAATTGGGTCCAGCATTGCATTCCTTGTCAAGAGAACAAGATATCTCGACATACCTTCACACCTTACGTTCCATTTAGGCATCCCAACTGTCGATTCTCTCATGTGCATCTTGATCTCGTCGGTCCTATGCCATCATCGAACGGGTAATCATTCATCCTAACGGCGATTGATCGTTTTACTCGATGGCTGATTGCTGTTCCATTCAAAGACACATGTTCAGAGACTGTAGCACGCGCCTTCGTCGAACATTGGATTGCCAAATTTGGCACACCATCTGTCATCACAACCGACCGTGGCGATCAGTTTCAATCGACTTTGTTCCGAGATTTGACGCGACTTCTTGGCTGCCAGCACATACGAACCACCGCCTACCACCTTTACTCGAACGGATTGGTTAAACGCTTCCATCGGCAGCTTGAAGGCTCTTTAGCTTGCCAGCCTGATCCTAGTAAATGGACTGAGAATTTGCCACTTGTTCTTCTTTGGAATACGTTCGGCTATCAAAAAAAACATGCAGTGCTCAGCCGCGAAGTTAGCTCTTGGTACCGCCTTGTGTCTTCCCGGTGAACTCGTTGTGCCCTGCCAGTCACTACCTCCGGCGTCAAATTACATTTCCCGCTTGCGCACGTTCATGTCCAAGTTGGACTTTACGCCTCCTCGTCAGCGCATTATCCACCAACAAAAGTCACCTCATCTTGATACGTGTGATTTTGTTTTTGTGCGACGCGACACTGTTTGAAAACCTCTTCAACCATCCTATCACGGACCTAACAGAGTTATTGAGCGTAAACACAAGTTCTTCGTTTTGGATATGGATGGTCGACGTGACACAGTTTCTATTGACCGCTTAAAACCAGCTTTTGTCGAGCTAGAGCCGCAATTTCTGCCAAGCCTCAGTACGCCTCACGCTCAACACCCTGATAATCCTCATGTGCCAACCTTTACCCATGTTCATCCTAATTCCCGGTCCCTCCTACCCCATTTCAAACCCGAACCGGTAGAAATGTGGACTAGCCCAAACGTCTTACTGATTACGTGACCTTATGAACATTTCAAACGTATGTAACCTTTTAGTCAAGCCTAAATAACGCTCTTGTGGAGAGTATTGTAGCGAAATGCATTCACTTTGTACCTTTTCTGTACATACAATTTTCGGCCTTGTATGATTATTCCTTTTTCGGCCATGTACATTTTATTTGTACCAATGCTTGTACAATCCACTTTTTGGCGGTTAATACAATTTGGAACACAGACTTTGTCTTCTTCCGCGATTGCGCTGTTTGCGTGGATCGCCGCGTGCCGGAAATGTGATTAACGGATCCTCCAACATTTTAGAACTTTCTGCACCTTGGATTCCATCATCTCTTGGACTTTTCCTGTGTGGATTATTTTGCTATTGTTGAGCTTCTCTGGATCTTTATTCGGACATTTGCTCCTTTGGTCTTCTAGTGAGTTCTTTCCATTTTTGCCATTTTGTGTGTAGTGCTAGACTTATATTTTTGGTCCACTACAGAGTAACCGGGAAATATCCGTTTTGTATTTTGTTGTTCTCTGTTTGGGAGTACGAGGTTTATGTTTAAAATTAAATGATGAGCTCGTTGCAGGAAATTACTTAATTGAAAAGGAGACCGCAAGTTTCTCGTTCTTTTGATGAGGCTGATTGAACGCTGACACCACAATATTTTTTACAACTGATTACACGGGGCAACGCCGGGTTAATTTCCAATAATCTTCCCAGAACATTTATCATTTAAAATATTTTGTTGAAACTCATGATATTTACCTTTCAAAACGGATAGAATTTATTCTAATGCAACTACATCAACGATGAGATGAACCGCCCTAATCACTAAACCACGTATTTCGCAAACTGTTCGATTAAAACTGGCTGAATAATAATATTTCTGAATATATTTGTAATGGAATTGATTTGAAATACGAATCCCAACCGAAATCAAATTGAGAAGTTACGGCACGGCAAGCAGAATGTAATGTGTTTTAACGGGTAAGTTGATTATGTACCAAAATCGTTTTGAAAACATGAATATTGTCCACTGAGTTATCGAACAGAAAATCGGTGGAATGCGAGTGAAAACGATAACAGGAATTCGATAAATCAATATGGCGTTATCGGTAATCGAAACTTGACATCCTGTTGGAGGAGATGTCAGCCAACCAGCTCAGCTTGCATCGGGGTGGGTAGGATTTGCGGAATCACACCACAACCTACCTCCCTCGAAATTGTCGCGTTGTTCCGATTCGCCAACCTCGCAGACCTTCTAAGAGTAGTTGACTCCTTAGGTTTCACACTTAGTTCTGGTTGATGCGTGGATTTCTGATTGATGTTTTTCTCTACTGACCTTTTGAATAGTACTTCACTTTTGTTACGTTGGTTCACACTTGCATCCTTTAGGTCAGTGATCTCAATCATTGAATTTCCGATTTGTCGCGTTACGATGCCATGAGCGGGTCTCAAGTCGTTTCCTCTGATATAAGTTACATAACTCGAATCCATTCGGTGTAGGGAAGTACGGAGTGTCCTATATTTGAACAATTCGACTCGGCTCTCTCTGGTCATTCAATGGACGGCATTATGGTATTGCAGTAGAAAGTTATCAATGAATACGTCCAAGGCTTTGAAGCTTCCAGAATTGGCTGAGTGAATAGCACTCTTGATAAATTTCACGAGATTCTCTGCAGCGCCATTGGAACATGGATGCTGCGGAGCAATTAGATGCTATCCAGCCATTCCTTCATTTCATTGGAACAGAATTGGGCACCATTGTCAGTGATGAGTACTTGCGCGATTCCTTCACGGCGGAAACACTTCATTAGAGCTTGCGTTGTGGACGCCGTCGTTGCTGTGATTGTCACAAAGAATTCTGGCGACTTGGAATACGAGTCGATGATCACAAGTGAGAAGTTTTACCCCAAAAATGGTCCACAATAGTCTGCATGGATTCTTTGCCAGGGAAGTTAACTGTCGGGCCATGGTGTCCAGTCCCTTGGGCGTGAATTGATTTTGTGCAAGCACGCCTCGCAGTTCATAGCTGTACTTTTGATGTCGGCATCAATTTCTGGCCACCAAACCTCTTGCCGTGCCAACGATTTTCATTTAACAATGCCCATATGGCTCTTATGTAGATCGTCCAAGACAGGCTTCATTAACGGTGCGGGATGAGCAATCGATCTCATCGACAAATCACGCCGTCCGGTTGTATCAGTAGCTCATCACGGATCTGGTAAAGGCGTAGGTATTTCTTTCGCACATATGGACGCCAACCGTTCCGTATGGCTGACATAACTGTTGAATAGTACTTATTCGTGAACGTGCGTAGTTGCTCACGGGAAACGGCAGATAATTAGGAGGTAAGACAACATGCTTCCGCTGGAGAAAGTTTTGCGTACCTTGACAGGAATTCGGCCTGCGGAATATCTTTTCCTGCTCTATGGACAATCTCATAATCGTATCCTGCAAGGTAGATACTCCATCTTTGTAACACGGAGGCCGTAGCTTTGGCAAGCGATTTCTTTGGATTGAATAAGAATTGCAGAGCTTGGTGGTCCGTGACAATCTGAAATCGTATTCCGAATAGATTTTTGTGCAGTCGCTTGACCGCTCAAAATATCACCAGTGCCTCCTTCTGCGTTTGTGAGTATCCTCGTTCTGTTTGGTCCAACAATCGGGATATACAGATGATCGGGAACCCTTCCTGCTCCAACACAGCATTAATTCCGATTTCCGATGTATCTGTGATCAAAGTGGTGGGTTTTATAGGCGAAAACGCCACCAGTACTGGTCGGTCCACGGTAGCTTGAATCAAGGTGCGCAACACTGACTCCAGTTCATCCTTGCATTCACACTTTCCTGCATGCTGAGCAAGAAATAGCGGTTGTGCCCGGGCTGCGAAATTCGGAATAAATCGTCAGTAGTATTGAAGACAACCCATGATTGATCGCAGTTTGCATTGGTCACTTGGTGATTGCACATTAGCGAGTGCATCGTATCGAGTAGGATCTGGTCGGTATACTTTGAAATCTATCACGTAGCCAAGAAATTGTAGTTTATTGACTCGGAACACGCATTTTGACGGCTTGATTTCTACGTTTTTAGCTGCAAGTTGTTCCATCAGTGCTAATAGTCTTTAGTCGTGTTCCTCATGCATTCTTCCGTAGGTAGTAAGCTCGTCCTGGTAGGCACGGACTCCTTGTAGGCCTTGGATCACCTTATCAATGGCCGATTGGAATATGCCTGAGGACACATGCAATCAAAATGGAAGGAAAATGAATAGAAATAAACCACATGGAGTATTGATTGTCGTCAGTGGTTTCGAATTCTCTCCGAGTGGTATCAGCAAATATGCATTCGCAAGGTCAATCTTTGAGAATATCTTACTACCGTGAATTGCCCTCATAAGGTCTTCCGGCTCTTCTTTTGTCGCGACACAACGCTTCAGTCTCGGGTTGAGTGTTAGTCTGTAGTCGCCGCATATTCTCAGTGTCTTTCCATCGTTTTTCACTGCTACAACAAAAGGTGTTGCCCATGATGACGAACCAACTGGAGAAATAATACCATTGCTCTCCAACTTCTTCAGGGTATTGAAGACGCCGTGTCTCACACCATAAGGCGAAATTCTGCGTTCCAGGAATATCGGATCACCTTCAACTTCCAGTGTTGCTGGCTCTACCTTCATGCCACCAGTGTTCGTTGAACTTTGGACGACCAATATTCGAAAGGAGGACTAAATTTGTTCTCCTCAATTCTCAACTGGCACAATATTCAGCGATACAGGATGCTTGATGGCTCGCAGGTCTTTCAGACCGAGGATTGCTGGACTGCTCCTAGATAACTAGTATCGGGCTGGAATTGAAATCTCCTTGTCTTGTTTCACAAATAAAGTGGTTCCACCTGTCAGTGGCAAATTGTGTCCGGTAAAGCCACGACGTTTAACGTAGGTCGGATGCACATACGCCTCTGGGGACACCCGGTTGAAGATTTCGGTGGGAATGACTGATTCACTGCTACCGGTATCGACGATGAATTCAGCAGTTTAACTTGAGTCGAACTGCAAGTATTTGTAGATGAATTCTTGTGCTGGACTCTTCAGTTGCAGAACATAAGTTCAACCGTCATCCTCCTGATTGACCACTGAATTCTGTTGGGTCAGGTTGCATTGTTTACTCCGACTGACCGCTCTCACCGCATCCATGGCACACTGCATTGCGGAATCGACAAGTTGACCGCAAGTGAAGATCATCACAACACATGCACTTATTTATCGGCTTTACGGTCCTGTTTCGGGCTTGGTTTTCATTTGTCTTGTTGGCCTGGTGCCAGTGTTTGAGCTGATTGGATCTGAGTGAACTTTTCTGAAAGAACACGGCACCTTGTTCAGTTGTCGCAGCACTCACTTCATCTCGCTGCTCGCAGATTTCACGAGCTTAGGCGTGGGTCAGGTCAGGTTTCATCATCATTTTTCTTTGTAGGTCAACATTGTTAATACCAGCAATGAGACGATCCCTCAAATTATCTTCTAATAGATCACCGAATTCACATTTAGCAGCCTGTTTCTGTAGAATAAAAATAAACTCACGGCAGCTTGTATTAGGATTTCGGACCAGTGTGTTGAATTTTGTCCGTTCGGTAGCTTCGAAATTCACCGGCATGACATGCTTCAGTAGGAGTGATGCAGAAGCCATTGGATAGAATATGTTCATAAGTAACGAATTTAATTCACGTCCCCCGTAGGTCAAGAAAAATGTTGACTTATTTTTCGGCTTGACGTCCTTCCGAATGCTGCTCAACAGCTCGAATCGTTTCACCCACTTTTCAATTTCTCCAGGATTAGAATGAAGATTTAATGGTTCAAGAGTCGGTTGATCCATCCTGCTCGCGACGCCAAATTGTGATGGAATTGAATTGAAATGCTAATCCCAACAGAAACCAATTGAGATTTCACGGCACGGCAAACAGAATGTAATGTGTTTTAAAGAGTGAGTTGAGTATGTACCAAAATCGTATTTAACAGATGAATATTGTTCACTGAGTTATCGAACAGAGAAGCGGTGGAATGCGAGTGATAACGATAACGGGAAATCGATAAATCAATATTGCGTTATCGGTAATCGAAACGTGACATCCTTTTGGAGGAGATGTCAGCCAACCAGCTGAGCTTGCATCGTGGTGGGTGGGATTTGCGGAACCACACCACAATAATCTACGCAGAAATGTGCAGTATCTTTGGTGATTTCATTAAACGGTGTTAATTCATATTAATCTCCTACATGTAAGCACGGACAACGTGTGTTGAGAATGTGGCACACACTCATGAAAGACCAATAATAATGATGTTACGGTTGAACAATCGTCAAAGGAATAGAAAAATGTAATTAACTTTTATGCGAAAAATTAATTGTGAGCTGATTGGTTTTTCATTGATGATGTACGCCATATTGTAGACATCACGGCCAGATCCGCCTTATTGATCTTAGCACTTTTAACTCCTCCGTGTGTATATAAGTTTATTGGATCAATAGTATGTTTCAAAACTCTCATATTTTATCTCATCGACGCTTTGAGTTAATTCTGGAACGTGCTACGCCAAGGTGTAATCAGGAATAAAGGATTGATAACCTTCTGCGTCCAGGAGCTGTTTACGATTTCAGTATTCTTTGATTCCAGTTCGACGTTTTCTCAGAAGTGTGCCTCATCTGAAAACCAAACAGTCCTCGCATTTGATTTAGTAAATAGTGCAGCATTTGTATGGATTCCCTTAGACACATACGTTTAAATTTTCCCGAATAAAAGTCCAGACATGGAAGAATGCGATGCAAGATTATTCAGGTTTTGGGACAGTAATACATGAGAAAAGTTTATTGAAGAATCATTCTGAAGAATCATTCTGAACAATCTTGCCTGATGCTATCCAATTTGTCATCAACATACCGCCACCTGAAATTTGGCTTGAGCTGTTCATTGTATATAGCCTTGTCATCGCAATGCTTCATGTTCGTGACAACTTGACATTCACTGAATCAAATTGGCATGTTATTGCGCTGCACGACTAGCTTGTTGCAAGGCACTTGTGGCAGCGACGATGATGTCAACCGCCATTGGCCGTGTTCCTTTTAATGAGACTGATTACACGCTGACGCTTCAATATATTATACACCTGAGTATACGGTGTAACGTCGGATTAATTTCCGATAATTTTCAGAGAACATTAGGCGTTTAAAATATTTTGTTACAACTTATGATATTTACCTGTCAAAGCTGATAGAATTTATGTTAATGCAACTACATAACCGAGGAGATCATTCGACCTATTCGTTGAAACACGTATTAAGAGAATTGTTTACGTACATCGGACTGTATGACCATGTTTTTGAAACTTTGCATTCAAGGATTCAAGGATATATGGTTTGAGAAGATAATACATTGATGGTATAAATGAATATGTGAAAATTATAATAGTATAAAGGAAATAGAGAATATCAAATGTAAGGCTCACGAATGTTATTATTTTGCATATGTAAATCTAATTTCGCTTCAAACGCTGCCAGGCAAAGAGATTCCACTACCTGTTGGGGTAGAAAATTTCGACGAAATTGAGCACCCGTGGCGAATAAATGGCGGGAAAAATCAATACGAAAAATTGTGACGTAAAATGATAAGGTATGTCCGCGTGTCGCTTTCCGATCACACACATCGAACTAGCATTTAGTGGATATCTTTTGGTAGACACAATTATATAGGTCAGAATCCTTTTGCGTCGTATTATTCTTTGGGTAAAGTCACATAGTCCCAGACGTCGTAATCTTTCGGTGTACGGAACATTGCGAAAACCCATCCCTTACATTGATGCTTTGTGATAGATTTTAACGAAGAGAGCCATATCGTTTCGCAAAAAAGGATCTCAGACCATTACCGCATATTCCATCGTAGGGCATAGGTAGACGTTCATTATCCTCGGTAACATTACCACAGAGAATCTTCCAAATATTCTTCGAAAGATACCCAACAATCTGATGGTATGTCGATATATATTCTAGAAGTTCACTGTGCTCCTTTGGTATCCACGAATAAAAAATTCAAGATCTATTTTCAACGAGCTTCATTTCAAGTTTTTAGTTCCCAAGGAACATTCCTGTCAAGCTCGAGCATCGTACATTACATACTAAATAACTTTTGTTAAATGTCATATCATTCATAACCACGAATATTCGACACTTTGTCCACATACCATTGCAGTTTCCCAAAATCATTAGCAGAACTTATTTGCATCCAAATTAACATATCATCTGCTAACAGGACAAATTTGGATTATATGAGTGGGGTTAAATCGTTTATATATATCGGAAATAAGAGCAGACCTCACGCGGATCCTTGTAGGACTCCGCTGTTGGTTCGTACATTTTGGATAGCACTCCGTTCACTTTAACTCGGGTGTGGTAATCTGACAGTTAGTCGCACAACCATGAAAGAAGTGTTCGTATATTCCCAGATGTGTCACTTTTTAAAGAACCAAATGGTGTCAAAAACCTTAGAAATGTCTAAGTAACAGACGTGAATGCAATTACATCTTTCGAAATCTATTCCAGTCGTCTTACGCTATGAGAAGTTTGTTAGAACAAAGCAATGAGATTGAAATTCTTGCTGCGCAGGCGAAAACATATTACACAGTTCGAAGTGTGCAAACATTCTTTCCGAAACTATAAATTCGACGACCTGACAAATAACAGGTGGAAGTTTCACGAGACGATTATTTGCAGCGTCAGCTCGGCAGTCTTCTCTAAAGATACCGGTAATCGCAGTACTTACAAGCTTTCGGTACCGCGTCCTTAAGCATCGAATTGTTGAAGAGGATGGAAAGCGGTTCACAAATCTAACGATGGCGCAACCTCAGAACATCCCGCGTGATGCCTTCCGCACCTGGAGATTGTCTTACATTTTGGTTTAAGCAATTGACTTGCGACAATTACTGGATTTATCAAAATATCACCTAATGTCTCAATACCTGAGTCGGCTGAATTCTCAAAATGTTTCACTAAAACGTTTCGCACGAACACTTTAAAGTAATGAATTTCGAGAGCATTCGCGGTTTCCAACGCGATATGAGTGAGCTTTTCAATATTCTATACGAAAAATATACCTTGTTTGACTTTTGATTTAGCGTTTATGATTTTGTATAGTGACATAGGGTTGCATTCCATTTTTGACAACTGCATCGATTGTCGCGCTTCCTTATAATCTCGAATAAGTGAAGTCACTTTGTTGCATATTATACGGAAATTTTTCTAATAAGTAGAAGTATCGTTGGCTTCATTCTGCATTACCGCTGCTTGCTTGAGCGCTATACACTTTTTGTTCGGCTGCGGCAACAAAACGAAGATCAGATCTTCTAAGAGCGATCTACGAGTTCTCATCTATCTTCAGTTTCAGAAAATTAATAAGTTTTTTTCTATTAAGGGTCAGGATTTAATATCTACTTCTGCCAATGATGAATCTGAACAAGTGATTTATACAGGGCTACTTTATCTACCTGGCGAACCATTTTATTCCTAGCAAGAGATTTTCTTTACTGCAGACATAGTCGAACGCAAGCACTGAATGGCCATCAAGACACAATTGAGGCTGTAATTCAATCGCTCCGAGAGATTGTTCTTCAGATTTTAACACAAAATCCAAGACGGATAAACGGTCAGAACCACTTCGCCGAGCGCATTCATCAACATGTTTCTATAAAGGGACTGAATGTAGTACATCTTTAAATCGGTATTCTAGCGTTTGTGGGGAGTAAAAGTCTTCCTGCTTGCTGAGTGCATGTCAATAGATGAAGCACTGGGATCAACCGTTCGTTGTACGAATCCATAGATGAAGTAGCTCAGTATACCACACCAATCATGCAAACTTTAGTGAATATCAGCGTTAAAGAACACCTAATTGTATCATCGATGTTGAATTCTGTGTTGTATATTTGACGGCACTGAAGGCGAATATGATGATGAAGAGCAACACCGCTATCACGTTTCTCTCGATCGTTCCTTATCCAATTCATATTTGGAATAGATATGTCCGTTTTATTCAATTGGAAAGGATATCATGTTTCTGTAATGGCGAGAGTTCAGGTAAGTAGTGCGAACATATGTCGGTTAACTCCGTATATTTATTCAAAAGTGCCCGCGCAATTGTATAAACCCACATTGCAGAGTTTGTGGTGTTGAAATTATGAAAGGTTATCAATGGAAAGACTCGTTTGGAGTCGGAATGCTCAAGTTTTTGAAAGCAATCGCACGATGTCTAGTATCAACTGCATCACCTAGCATGGAGCTCGTTAGAAAAAGATCTTGGAGTGTGGATTAGCGATAGCCTGAAGAGGACAGCACACTGTCGGAACATATATCGGCGGGCAAAAAGATTTTTAGCTATCTTTCGAACAATATTTGGAAGATTCTCTCTGTAAACGTTAACAAGGATATTGAATGTATACGTTCGCCCTACGATGGAGTATGCGGTAGAGTTCTGGTCTCCAGGGCTGCGAGAAATTAATGCTCTCTTCGATAAAATCTATCATAGAGCAACAAAGTTAGTGATATGTCTTCGCAATGTACCGTACACCGAAAGATTGCGACGCCTGGGTCTATGCGACTCTACCCGAAGGAGGATACGACCCGATATTATTCTGACTTATAGAATTGTGTCTACCAAAGGGCATCCACTAAAACACTTGGATAATGTGTGTGATGAGAAAGTGACACGACCGACATACTTATACCTTTACGTCCCAATTTTCCGTATTGATTGTCTGTGCCATTTTTTGCTATACGTGCTATATTTCTTTGGAATTCCCTACCCCAACATGTGGTGGACTCTGCATGCTTGGCGGCGTTTAGAGTGAAATTGGACTTACATATGCAAAAGAATAACATTCGTGAGCCTAACATTTGATATTCTCTATTGCTTTTATACTATTGTATTTTTTTCAGGTTTTATTATACCGTAATCCTGTGGTGTTGTGAATTAATAACTTTTTAACCATAAATCATTAAATTTGAATTTGAATTTTGAATTTAATACTAGCAACTATCTCTTCGAAAACCGTGTTTCTGCTGCGGGTCATATTTTTAGGTTTTCAAATGTTCTCTTATGCGCGCAGTCACAATGCGTTCCATAATTAGAGATTTACCGGAAGTAGGTTCCAATCTATAGTTTTGCTGTGTTTAAACGGCTACCGCGCCATAATATAGTTATCATCCCTGCTGCTTTCCATTGGTATTGTCTTTCATTTAAGCTGAGTTGAATATGCGAGTGAGAGAAGCAGTCAAAGCAACGCGCAACACCTGCGAAGTATGGCGGGGATATTTTGGTCTGCGCCTATGATTCTTTTCGTTTTAGTTGACAAAGTTTCCGCCAAACCATATATTCCATATTCATTTCACTTAGTAATTGGAAATGTGCGAATATGTTGAAATTTGTATAGATACAACGCTTGGGATTGAAGACAATTAGTAAACTTCGCTAAAGCATCGGCGGTATCTTGAGCGGTGTGGGGTCAATCATAAGTGTTAGTACTGAAAGTACACCTGGTTCGATCTTTGTTCGTTCATCTACAATGTTGCAGAGAAGTTAGGATTTTATTCCATTCTCTCAAGCACGTTTGATTGGAATTGCATGCGATCTTTCCTTACAAGAGTCGTGACTTGATTCCGTATTTTACAGAATCGCTTCTAAGTTCCTTCTCTACCAAACTACTTATGAGTTACACAAGACTCTCGGTTAACAGCCAACTATTTCTTAGTTCTATTCCAAATAACAAACGGTTGTTGTAGCTGCATTTGTGTGATACAAAAATCGAGTTTTCGAAAATCTTCGAATTCAAATAATTCAGAAACGAATTGTAATATGAGCAGAACCCATTTAATCAAACTCATTAGTGTGTGCAACCCGGAGACTGATATTTAAGGATTCAAATTGTATTTTCCTCATGACTTTTGTCTGTTTGCTCGATCGTTCCTCACTACTTACATAATCAAACAAAACCACCACACGACCACTCATTCCCGGTGGTGCCAGGTATAGTATATCCTCTACCGCGTTTGCCTCAGGCGTTAAGACCATATCATGGGTTGAAGGTTAGTCATGACCCCGCCAGCGAGTTGGCCGGGTAATGTGATTGTGCAGTGAATCTATTTCTGTAACCTCCTTGAATTTATGTTCAAACGAACGCAGAGAATGTTCCCTTCTTGAAAACAGATGCGTCAGATTAAAATCGCCGATGATCAGCAATTGCGTAGTCTGGCATCTTGTGATGTGTTAAAGGGATTCGATGAGCTTATCATTGAATGAGCTTTCGGATGATTGCGAGCGGTAAATGATGCCGATCTTATATTCATCTCCGTTGACTAGTTTTACCGAACACCACATCGTATCAGAAAGGCTGAGGTCAGGATCGCCAGAGGGTAGTGACATTTTCAGAATCAAAAGCTCATCATCAGTCATGCAGGACTGGAACCAAGTCTCTGTAACTGCAACCAAATCGGGTAAAAGTGTATCACAAAGCTCACATAGTTCAGCTAATTTGTTAGTTAAACACTAAGCATTTGTATATATGCACTAATTCGTATTTATCTTACACAATGACGGATCGTGTAATGTAGCTATTGGTCCCACTGGCGATGAGCCTGATCATTTACTTTTTTGTGGTAATCTGTTAACTGTCAGTAATAAGATTGCAATCAGGCTGTAGTTGCAAAGGTTTTCTGGATTTAAGTGAGGTAACACGCTGGGTACGCTTAGTTTCACGTCTGTTGAAATTTTCAAACGGTTTGATTTACAATCGTTATTTATAGCGATAGTCATTTCAGTCGTCGTGAAAAGTCATTTTCAAAGGACTGGGCCCATTGCCTTTGTAGTTAGAGGATCTAGGTATTCTAAAAGTGTCTACGACAATAGAATCACGAGATTCAATAGCATCCGCAATGTATAACCATTGCTTCAGATCATGTTGCTTTGATTCCGATGCTAATACTACATGAACATTTTTGGGGACCCCGAGGAATATTAAACTACGTGAAGTAGAGTGGTCTTGACAAGGGGATTGACGTTTCCTTCCATACCAAGATATGTCGGCTTGTACTCGACAGGTCAAACTGGGACAAGCACTTAGTAGATACGCATTGGGTTTACTTCTTCCATTCCGGATTTAATTCGCAATGTCACCCTTATTAGGCGCGGCCGGTCTACGTATGGAGAGTTTTTGTGTTGGGTTAAACGCCTAATTGATGTAGGTACCAAAGCTTTCAAGCCCATGTGTGTAGAGAGCTTAGTCCATTCATTGAGCTGATTTGCTTTTTTTGCTCTAAAATGTGAATCTGTCGATTCCGAGATATTTGTGAAGATTACACTGAGAGCGATATCTGTCTTTGTGTGATGTGCGGTAACATTGCTTTTTGGGGGGAACTCGCATCCTTCAAATAGACGACGGGGAGTCCTGGACAATGTTTTCACAAATTTGCCAGATGAATACCTAGATAAACAGGGTTTAGTATGTCCAGCTTCATTACTTTCGAATAAGCTATCACCACATTCAGTTAAGGGAGTAGTTATTGGTGAAATTTCAATTTCCGTTTTGTATTGAGCAACATTTATTTGGGGTCGAATTGCGTTGGCAAGTGTATCTACCAAGAGCGGTTTAAATGTTCCCTCAAGTTTTCGATATTAATTTTTCAAAATCTCTATTCGATATTCCAGCTTTGCCCCATGGGGAGGATTTGTAGTCGTATCGCAGAAATCGCTTTTGTCTAACAAATTTGCTGACAAGCTTATACGATTGGACGAGTGCAATAGATCTATATTAACGCGTGTCTCTTGGACATTTCTAATGCATTTAACAGAGTTGATCATAATTTGAGCCCAATGAATCTGAAGAAACACGGTATTGTAGGAAGATTATATAAATTGATAAGTGATTACCTCAGCAACAGAAACATCATAGTTCGTGTGTACGGCCTATTATCGATGAAAATCAATGTCACTAGCGGTGTTCCACGAGGCACAATGCTCTGTCCAATACTTATATATTGGACATATAAACGATATACCTCAAGATCGTATTGTTTGACCACGATATGAAAGTATGGATGCAAATCTGCAATATTGATGATTGTATTTTTTTGCAAAACGATTTAAAAGCTTTGTAAAACTGGTCATGCTTAAATAAACTGTCATTAAATATTCAAAAGTCGAAGATCATTCAGGTCGGTCGTGACTTTGGCTTTTCTCATCAATACAATTTCGGCGACATAAACCTGGAGCATACTGAAGAAGGAAGGGACCCTTGATTGTGATATACATTCATGGTCAACATCCACCGAAGGAAGACAACAACAACAACAACATATATACTGATGCAATACCACAGAGTTCTGACTATATATACACGACGTACAGTGTGGCAATCTCCTGAGTTGAAAGGTTGTTTAAGAAATGTCTGGTTTTTTTAAAGTTATAATGCAAAATGTATTACATCGTACTCAGAAAGTAGTTGACTTTGTCGTGAGCACATTGTAATAACCTTTAATTTACAAAACCAAACAATGCGTTGAATGCAATGTTTAGTGCAAGCTGAAAGGATGCTTAATGAATTTGGTTTTTAATTTAGGTAGTCTCCACCTCATCTTGAGCAAGTTGTTGATGATAAATTAACGAATGCTGAATTGTTTTCAGAAGATTCATGTTCACACTACGACCTCAGGCCGCTTACGCTGACCGCTTCATGTGTTTTTGGCCAACCATGGGTGTAAATCAAAATCGCATTACATTTAATGCTCCGCAATTTTTACTTACTAGAAGTAACGTGAGAGAGCACTCGGCCAATTAGCGTAAGTTGCAGGCCAGCACTCATCTGCAATCAACAGCCGACCGCTGTATATGCCTATCCCCAGCTTGAAGGCGACGCGTTACACAAAGCTAAATAATTAAGCGGTCGAGAGAAATTTTTCCAACTGGTAAATGCCACGGTTATTCATTTCTTTTTTGCAAACGTCCTCGTACCCCAAGATATTCAGCATCGTGGGTCTGCCTTCGGGTGGCATTTCTTTGCTTTGACAATTCCGGCTATATCTTCTCGAATTTGCTCTGATTTATTTGATACTAGGAATTCTGTGATACTCTCCATTATATCCTCAGTGTTTATACGTTTTGCTCATGCCAACTAATTAACATCAAAATTGTCTTATCTTTGAAAACATCTGAGTTTGCTCACGAGCGCAATATTTTTGCTATTTCTTACTATATTACGGTTTTTGCTATCAATGCAAACATCAGTTCGAGATACGTATTTTGACATTTTCCTGTATTCTACCTTGTGTGAATAACTAGTTATAGTGGTCGCAAAATGACGAAATTCCCGCGTTCTCCAACAGCAACTCTGGACCCAAACAAAAAACTGTTCAATATATTTCGCTAAATTACAAGGCGGTAGTTGTTGGCCTCCGTCGGTCGATGTCGACCATGGATGCATATCACATCGCCTAAATTTCATGTTTTGCAACTTTTTGAATGACTAAACAGTCCGATTCGGGAGGAACAATCTCTCCTGCAGCGCTTGAAACGATAGTCAGAACTCTGTTGTAGTGCATTAGTTGCACGTCAGCGGCGTGATCTGCTTTCGGCAGCCAGGAGATGTACTTGCTCCTCTTTGGCTTGCAGTCGACGCTTTACACAACGCCTCCGAAGTGAGCGGTCAAGAGCCTGTTCTTACCAGCTTGCGGGGTCAATGTCAAGAGCTTTCATATCTCTTTTGCAAACATCTTTGTACCGCAAGTGCGGCCTGCCCAATGGTCGACTTCATAATTGCAACTCACCGTAGATTAGATCTTTCGGAATACGACAATTTTCCATTTTAAAGACATGACCGAGCCAACGCAGGCGGCGCTGACGTAATAGGGTAAACATGCTCTGTAGACCAGCTTTTAAAAGCACTTCAGCGTTAGTCACTCTGTCAATCCACGATATGGTCAAGATACGACGGATGCCTTCGTATGATGAAGAATTCAGCTTCTGTTCGTGTCGTGCCCGGGGGTGGCCAGGTTTTTTACTCGCCGATAGTAAAGCATTATACGCACACGTGAGGATACATCATACTTTATCTTTACAGTCAGTTTGGCGTGGTAACCCCAAATGCGAGAGTCAATCGGGACAAAATGACAGCCTGCTCTGCCAATCCGCCTATAAATCTCCGTGTAAAGCGAGAGTTGTCCGCACCTGGTGAACCAAGATATGTGAAATTATGACTGCCTCAGCTGACAGTTTTCTACAGTTCAGGACTGGCGGCGATCAGGCCCTTGACAAGGACTTGGTCTTGCTCATGAATGATTGTGTCAGACCAAATTCTCTTGCCATGGCGACGAAAAAACAGTCTCCATTAGCAACGGTAGGTTCTCTTGCGATGTGAGCAATGATAGGCTGCATTGTCGACAACAGGTCACGGGATGATCACATCCCGTATTGGTTTGTGCCCTTCTCAACCGGTTCAGTGAAAAGATTGTCATCACTTCGCGTGCGTATGTAAATGCCCTCTGTTCTCGTCTTGAAAGCGTGCTTCAGAAGCAGAGCAAAAAAAATGCCGTACAGCGTGGCAGCAAGAACACACCCTTGTTTGACGCCTGGGCGAATTTCAAATGCTTCTGAACTGCAACCGTTAAAATGGACTCAGCATTTCATGCCTGAGTGGAAAGAAATAACGAGTCTCAGCAGCCTTGAGGGACAGCCTATCAGATCGAGCATTTCGGAGAGACCCTCTCTGCCTTAGTTAAATCAATAAAAACAGCGTATAATGGCATACGCTGTTCCCGACACTTTTCTTGAAGTTGTCTCAGGGAGAAGATCATGTCAACGGTTTATCTTCCCTTGCGGCAGCCACATTGAAATTCAGAGTAAATTCTATCAGCTGAAACTCGCAGCCGGATCTGTATGGCTTCAGCAAACAATTTGCCTATAACATTCAGAAGGGAGATTCCTCTGTAATTGTTGCAGTGGCCTCTGTCACCCTTATTCTTGAATTGCGTGATGATCTTTGTGTCTCGCATCTCTTGTGAGACACCCCCCTTCTGCCAGCACTGACGAAGCAAATGGTGAAGAGGCTGTAATAATGCTGCTCTACCGCATTTGATGAGCTTTGGTGAAATTCGGTTGTCACCAGGGGCCTTCTCTTATGCTCAGCGGTCGATAGCCTTATTGAGCAACTCATCAAAAGTAGGAACCGTATTCTGATTGCAATGGTCGGCAGCAGCTTCAGACATTTCAAAGTGCACATGCCGGTAGAGCCGTACTGTCCGCGAGAGTCAGTGGGAAAGGTGATGTTTCTTTCTATCTGAGTGAGTTTTGTCGACAATCCTGTTACCAGATAAATACTTAGATGAGAGCCGGTTTAAGTTGCTTTGAGGCCATGGCCTCTCTTAGATCCCATCATACATACCGAAATGATAATTGCGACGTATCCGCAGCTTTTTGAATATTGATATGAGTCTAGCTTACAGTCCAATAGTCGTGTGGACACAACGCCTTGCAGTCTGTTGGAATCTGTATTCTAGCTGACTTTTAGAAAAGTAAGTTTCATTGTTGGCATACAGTTGAAACCACAAGAATGCCCCTGACCACGCGTTTTTCAATTGAGCACAAGCAGTCATACTCAGAAGCATTTGCTTCGTCGACAGTCGCTCGTTTCGAGTATTTCTCTTATGACCGAAAGTTTGCAACGTTCATCGGCATATGCAAGACTTAATCAGTTCCCAGTTATTTGCTAAAGCAGGAAGATTCAGTGGGTTTTTTCTTGTTGAACTCGTCCAGGGACGGCTTTTGCGTGATCTCGCAGTTAGATTTTGTTCGCAATGCGAGTGACGTCTTATCCCAGCGACTAGCAGACAGTTTGCGTGCCGGTGATACTCGTGGTGTGGGGGGGAGATTCAGGCTATTCACAGACCAGTGAATGATCAGTTTTGCAGTCTGCGATTCGATATGATCTGGTGAGGAGAACCTTCCTTATATCTAGTCACGCCTAACAAGAAAGATCAAGCTGATGCCAATGCTTATTAGAGTGAGGATGCTTCAAAGACCTGTATGCTGTGGTTTTGTTTGAAAGAAAGTGTTACTGACACAAAGATTGAACTGTGTGCACAATTCTAAAAGGCGTTGTCCATTTTCATTGGTTTTACCTAAACCGAACCACCCGAGACAGTTTTGCCAAGGTTCGTAAACCACACCAACTCTGGCATTGAATTCACCCAATACCACTACACAGTGTTTATGTGCACGTTTTTCAGGACGGCTTTAAGGTTATGATGAAAAGCGTATTTTTCAGCAGGAGTCGCAGAGAGCGTCGCTGCATAAACGATGACCAACGTAATGCTACCATTATTGCACCTCAGATTTAGAGTCCAAATCCCTTCGCTGCCGCTGCTGCTCGGTTCTGTTGCTTTTAATATGTCGTTTCGCACGGCAAACCCAACTCCATGCAGTGGAGGCTCATCGGAACCTCTTTCTTTCCAGAAGAATGTGTAATCACTTTCTTTTAGCTTACCAGTGTCTGGTAAACGCGTTTCTTGTAGGGCAGCCTCGTCGACATTCAGACTCTTTAGCTCGTTGTTAAACACGGCGGACTTTCTAACTCCTCTGATATTTGAGACGTCGCCATGAAATCCTGGAAGCATGGACCGGACGTTCCAGGTTCCAAGTTTTAGAACTGACATTTGTTGTTTGGTTTTTCGATTCGCTGGTGAAGAAAAATACAGTCTGGTTGTCGGTTGATTCATAATCCCCATGCACCCAATGAGGACAGCGGGCCGTGCCGAGACGGCACCTTATTGACCGGGAGCTGCCCAGCTTATGGCGGGCGGTAGCCGTCCAATGAGACCTGGAAGTCTCTTTTACCGTCGAAAGCAGCCTTAGGCGCTCAGCTCTACGCCAGTCGAGCCATAGTTTTTAATCGGTATCTGCTGCTACCCGTGTTATTTTCCGTAGAAGCGGAATGGAGTGTCCTCTCTATTGGTGCGTTGTGATGTACGCCAGGGCAGTTCAATATGGAGAACTAGCTGTTGCCCATGCAGCAAGTGCTCCCTCTCTACGGCACCAATGGAACCAAAGGAACAGCTAGGCTGATACTTTTGGACATTGATGCCGTCGCAGAAGCTGGCAGGACGAAGTTAAATGAACTTCGAACTGCCTAACGAGACTCCGGCTCCGGATTTTTTTTCGAGGTTGACTCCTGAAGCCTTTTCCATAGATGGATGTAGCCACAAGGCAGTGGAGGTTTGATATAAGGGTTTTCCTTCCCCTAGGTGGGACGCCTTCATGGACTAACGAGCTCCACCTGCCCGAAGCATGCTGGTCAGCCGCCTTCGCCCTTGCTCATGTCAGTAGAAGCAGTTCCGCCGGGTCACACAGGACCACGCGTGCAGTCCAGGAGCTGGACTTGGTTGTCAGAAGCTACATGAGACGCAGGCCATTGGAGCATTTTTGGAATTAAGAGCTTATCCCCAAAACCACCCTGGCCGTGACAACTTTGTAACCACAAGGCGCTGCAATAAACTAATACTGATGATGGAGGATTTTAAATTTTCCCAGCTCTATGGCCAGGATGATCATCCATCAGAGACATTTGAATATGAACTCCGAGTCGTCTTGGATCACGCACCACGTTATTACCTTGTATGACGGAATAAGACCAGCCGTGTAATTTTGAATTAATACATGCTTCAGATCCCAGAGCTGTAGGGAATATCGTTTATAAACCGCCAATCGGATGGAGCGATCACGTTGTCCCAGAATACGAGTACGTTTGTAGCGCTAGGCACAATAGGAAAGGTACAAAATACGTCAGAATGGTGAAATACCGTTCTCCGTGTGCCGAGTTGCAAAGCACTAGTTTTGCACAACCTGGTTACTCCGCTCCTATAGTCATTGGCGCTCTCTCTTAAAGCACCTGAATACTATATTGGAGGAACATTCAATATTTGTTTTGAAGAAAACGTATAAACGTACTAATATTTTACTATGAAGCAGGATTAAAAAGTTGATTAAACGGAGCACAATATAACTGGAGTTTCACAGGGTTACTGCGAAAGAATATTATACTAGCAGTCTTTTCATTAAAAACGTCATCCGGCTTCAAAAAATCCATTAATCAGACAGCTGAGGTGTTAACGGACTTCTAAGCCGGCGTTTTTGTGCCCAACTCCACGGAGCCTGATAAGGAAACAATTATTTAAGTTGACCGACCGACATTTGAGTGAAGTATTGATTACTTCGATTGTGGTAGCGGAGCATTCACGAATATTAAATGTAAATAACTATCCAGGTCCAGACGAGATATCTACGGAGGTGCTCAAAACCTGATATGCGCAGATATCTGAACCTTTATCCTGCATGTTTATTAATTTGCTCCAAGCTCGGTTGGTACCAAAATACTCGAAACTGGGACAAATAATGCCTATTTACAATTCAGAAACACTATTCCCTCAATAAACATCGAATTCATCATTTTAATTCACCATTTCAGGACAAGATTCTCAGTGTCGTGTTAAATAAAAATATTGCAATTGTAAATGTAGCTGTGTATTGACCAGGCGGAATTAGCAAAGATAAAATCATAAGGGATTGAGTTTAAAATTAAATTAAATTAATTGTACACATGCTGTTTTTTTCGAGGGGAATTATCTTGCAATTATTCTGGAATTTAGCGCAAGCGAATTGTTGTAACGGATTTTGTACGTGAGCATGCCAAACATCACGGGTTTGTTAATTCCATCGTTACGGGCTGTGTCGGTTTGGTGCAAAAGATTGCGGATTGAATTCGCCACCTTCTGATTGCACTCAGTAAGCGTTCTCTGAACAAGATCGCCCAATTCACAATCGCAATGACTAGCACTACCGCAATGCATATAGCTGCGATGGGTCCTGGTCGAAGTCCAGGGATGTCAACTGTTCGCGATCCTGATTCCGCTCCAATTCCTCCGACGATTTGTAAGTTCAACATGAATTTATAAGACATGCCTGCGAAAATAATGTTGCCAATTTTAATAACGTTCCCATTTCAATGTTAGTTAAAATGTAACTCAGCATATATGTACTGAAATTCACCGCCTGATGATGGCAAACGGCAAGAAAACGGATGCGATTTGTAAGTGCAAGGTGCATCAAGAGAACAGTACAATAGCTTTATGCACCTCACACAACTGACTTCGAATCAATCTTTTCTGTACACTTGGTTTCTTTTTAGCACCACAATCAATTGATTCTTGAATCTCTCACTTATTTCATTTGGCAAGGTTACTCTATTGAATTATTGCATGCGGTTGCATGGAAGTCAACATTGGCGCGCAATAAGCCAGTACCTTGTTAGTTCAATATGTTATTTTCCGTTTCAATTCAGATTGTATTTGACATAATGTTTACATTCTATCAAGAATAACAGAAACGGTGGAGCAACATTAAGAGCTGTAGCGAGATTATGATCAACGATTCTAGTTAACACAGTAATTCCACAAGGTAAAAATCGTTACCATGGGCTTAAATGACTATATGTTTAATCACAAATTTTATCCTCATCTTTGGTGTGGATAACCTATCGCTAGACACGAAGATTTATGAGCAGATTGGAAGAGCAGCTGTCATTGTGTCACGATTAAGCTCTCGTGATTGGGGTAATCGCAACCTGACAGTTAAGACGAAGATGATGGTGTACAGCGCTTGCGTACTAAATGCTTTACTATACGGCAGTGAAACCTGGGCCACCCACGCAAGACACGAAGGTAAGCTGAATGCTTTCCATCCACGAAGCATCCGTCGTATCTTGAACATATCGTAGATGGACAGAGTGACTAACGCTGAAGTGCTTTCAAAAGCTGGTCAACAGAGCATGTTCACCCTATTACGTCAGCACCGCCTGCGGTGGCTTGGCCATGCCTATAAAATAGAAAATAGTCGGATTTCAAAAGATCTACTCTATGGTGAGTTGCCATTAGGAAGTTGACCATTGAGCAGACCGCACTTGCGGTACAAATATGTTTGCAAAAGAGATATGAAAGCTCTTAACACTGACCTTTCGAGCTGAAAAGAACTTGCACTTGACCGCTTACTTTGGCGGCATTGTGTAAAACGTCGTCTGCAAGCTGGAGAGAAGCAGATACAGCTCCTGTCTGCTGAACGCAGGTCACGCCGTCGGGGTGCAACTGAACCAATACAAGAGAGTTTCGACTATCATTGCAAGCGCTGCGGGAGAGATTATTACCCCTCATTGCATCAAGAATGACGGTTTCAGAGGGTGAGAATCGTTACCATGGGCTTAAATGATTTTATTTTCAATCAAAATTTTTGTGCCTCTATTTGGTGTTATGAAACATCGATTTAAATTAAACAATTCATAGGGCTTTGAAACTAAAACTTCGTCGGTTAAGTTTGAATGCTAGAATTGGAAAAGAAAACAAATTGAACCCCATCTCTGTTTAATCCTGCCACTTAGCAGCTTATTGTAATCACCGTGGAGTCCAATGATGTAAACAAGTGACTAAGATATCGCGGCTCGATTTCAGTGTGAGGTCAATTGACACCACTACATATATTGATTGATCTACGAGTGTGGCCAATCTAACTATAGTTAATTGTATAGGCTCAAATTCAACTTATGTTGTGATGCGTTTGGTACAGCATCATCAGGCCTTGGAGAGATCTTTGTCTAGTTCACCTTGCTGACCTCATAGTCGCGAGACTTCGTGATTTCGGTTGACTCCGTGAGCAAGAGTTCCATACATTGTTTAATGCTATGCCAAAGTACATCCAGGTTTCCGAGCTCCACGTTGTTGTCGGTATCCAAGACATTCACAGTTGAAGCTGAGTTTAAATAGGGACTGTTAAATTTTCTCATTCTGTGGACGTTTCTCTGGCAGTGAGTAATATTTTTACACGAGGCCAAACGTTTAACTTGATCCCTTTAGCAAATTTGGAAGAATTATTCAGAGATTAGTTGACGCTGAGTTGTGCCAAGACCCAACAAAGTCGTCTGCTATACAATAGCATTTATAAATTAAAAAAGTCTTCTTTATACTTGAGTTTATCCACTCAAATATTTAATGATGAATACGTAAATTTTAATACACAGGCATTTATTTTATTAATGTAATTCTGAAAACATCAGAGTATGCGCAATTTCAGATAAAGTACGCACCTTGTTTCAAATTATCCAGGGTCATACACCGCGCGTTGCTAGGAATGTCCTTAACCATCTTTGCCACGAGGATAATACAATACGTCGTACAAGCCAGAGCATTTACCGTTTGAGACCTTTATTAATTCGTAAACGTTTCCAGGTACGAGGCAAACCCCCACGTGGCCCAGCCTATCCAACGTAATGCTGAACTCAACAATTTTCTCTTCTGATGTTTGGTATAATTATGTGATTGGTTGTCGAACGAGCAATGGTAAAAAGGAATTCAAAAATTATTTCAAATTTTATTATTTATAGATATAATTTCCCATTAAAACATATATTGCCATGTACTTCACTGAATTTATTTTCGCGGCTTTGAAAATCGATACATTCAATCAAAATTTATACTAATTATTTTATTATAATTATTAAGTCTCCAGGAGAATTTAGATGAAATCTGCGAGTAATAAATCACATTGAAATATGAAGTGATGTTTTCGTAAAACATTGAATCAAACTTTTGTGATTCAGAGTGCAATTTTGGTGAATAGGAAAGAATCACTTATCAGTATTTATCAACATTATTTAGGATACAAACGTATGACAGGAGAATTAGATCTCGTGAACAACAACCGTCAAACAAGAATTAATTTCAGGCTATTTTACTTCAAATTATTTTGTCGTTATGAAAGTTAATCATGGCAAGTAAAGGTCAGGATTAAATCGCTTTCGGACCCATAACTTGTTTCTAAAATATTTCGATTACAATCGCGTAATCTGTTCACAAGACATTTCAGC
Source organism: Atriophallophorus winterbourni (assembly GCA_013407085.1). Classification (NCBI taxonomy): domain Eukaryota; kingdom Metazoa; phylum Platyhelminthes; class Trematoda; order Plagiorchiida; family Microphallidae; genus Atriophallophorus; species Atriophallophorus winterbourni. The sequence continues at coordinate 24,468 of JACCGJ010014558.1, forward strand.
CAATAGTTGCAGACACGTTGTGAGAAAACGTGTAGACAACTAAGAACTTCGCGAGGGCTGTATTAGCTTCACCGGTGTTAATACGACGAAATAGAATCAAACAATCTGCACTTTTAAAAGAGACTTTTATTGATCAACTAGAGTGATGTACTTATATTCAGATAAAGTACGCACATTGTTTCAAATTATCCAGGGTCATACACTGCGCGTTGCTGAGAATGTCCTTAACCATCTTTGCCACGAGGATAATACACTACGTCGTACAAGCCAGAGCATTTACCGTTTGAGGCCTTTATTTATTCGTAAACGTTTTCAGGCCCGAAGCAAACCTCTGCGTGGCCCAGTCTCTTCAACGTCGTGCTAAACTCCACAATTTTCTCTTCTGAAATTTGGTATAATTATGTGATTGGTGGTCGAACGAGCAAGCATAAAAAGAAATTCAAAAATTATTTCAAATTTTAATATATATAGAGGAAATTTCCCATTGAAACATATACTGCCATTTACTTTTCTGAATTTATTCTCGCGACTTTGAAAATCGACACATTCAGTCGAAGTTTAGACTAATTATTTTATTACATTTATTAAGTCTCCGGGAGAATTTAGATGAAATCTACACGCATTAAATCACATTGAAATATGAAGTGATGTTTTCGTAAAACATTGAATCAAACTTTTGTGATTCAGAGTGCAATTTTGCTGAATGGCGAAGAATCAGTATTTATCAACATTGTTTAGGATACAATCGTAAGACAAAAGAATTAGATGTCATGAACACTAACTGTCAATTAGGAATCAATTTCAGGCTATTTTACTTCAAATTCAATAGAGTAACCTTGCTTAATGAAAAAAGTGAGAGATTTAAAAATCAATTGATTGTGGTGCTAAAAAGAAACCAAGTGTAGAGACAAGATTGATTCGAAGTCAACCACGCGAGGAGCATAAAACTAGTGTACTGTTCTCTTGATGCACACTGCACTTACAAATCACATCCGGTTTCTTGCCGTTTGCCAACATCAGGCGCTGAATGTCAGTACATATATGCTGGATCACATTTTAACTAACATTGAGATGGGAATGGTATTACAAATGGCAACATTATTTTCGCAGGCTTGTGTTATGAATTCAAGTTCAACTTACAAATCTAGGGAGGAATGTGAGCAAAATGAGAAACGCGAACGGTTGACATCCATGGACTTGGACCAGGACTCATTGCAGCTATCTACATAGCGGTAGTGCTGGTCATTGCGATTGTCATTTGGGCCATCTTGTTCAGAGCACGCCTACTGAGTGCAATCAGAAGGTGACGAACTCAATCCGCAATCTTTCGCACCAAGCCGACACAGCCTGTATCGATGGAATTGACGAACCCGTGATGTTTGGCATGCTCACGTTCAAAAATCGTTAAAACATATGTCGAGCGCAGAATTCCAGAATGATTGCAAGATAATTCCGCTTAAAAGAAAACAGCATTCGTAGGTATGAGAAATTCATTGCATGAAATTATTGAACTCCAGTCAACGAAGGAGTCCTTTGAAGGTGAAAACATGAAAATTATTCGAGGATTATATATAATATTTAAAATACATTATGAGAATAATAATTTTGATCATATGATTTACGTTGAATGTATGCTAACATTCTAGCACTATTTTGATGTTTCGCAATAGCGCAATAATGTTTCTTTATCATCATTATTGTTTTATATGTTTTGCATCAGATAACTCATCAGATCTGAAGGTTTACGATAAAGATCTCGACAAACATTTTCGACTTCAAATACGAGCAATCAAGAAGCTTATTTGATTTGCATGGAAATATGTTGAAAGCTTTTTGAATCCAATCGAGTAAACTACTCCATAAAATCAAAATTTGCAAAAATAGGTTAATCACTCAGGTTATTCTTTTTAGTGTGTGTGCGATGGAAATGAATAAAAATGAGCATTTTCATTCACGATAGATCCTCACAGGTCCGTGTAGGTGATACTCCCTCTGATTTCGCAAAATCTACTGTTGGGTTCCTCCAAGGTTCAGTACTAAACACAATACTCTTTCTGATATCCATCCATGATATGGCGTCGCAGTTATCATGTCCCTGCTACATGCTTGCTGCTGATGTCGAATTCACCGTATCCTGTGATCACGATGATCCGTTGAGAGATATTTCGAAGGTCATTAAAAGTCACATGATTAGGACCTTCCCGTGAATAATATTAAATGCCTTCTGTTGTCTGCAGCAGTCGATAAAATCACAGTAACTAAAACTAGCGGTGAGATCGATTTTAAATTACTCAAAGGGTTGAAGATTCAGCTATAGTCGTAACAGCAGGTTTCAAATGAGCTGCGCGATGTGCCTCCGCTGCACAACGAGCTAGAGTATAACATTTTAGGCTCGAATCTGTTCTGACATGTAGAACGCCGGCAGTGTTTAACCCCTCATATATGGCGATTGTCAGGCCGAATATGGAATACTACGTGCAATCCTAGGGCACTTTATTCCAAAGAGACATATTATTACTAGTGGGTGTCAAACGTCTGGCTACCGATATGTTTGAAGATATATCAGAAAAATCCTACTAGGAACGTCTAATTTCTTTGAGCCTATTTGGTCTCTGGCGTCTACTGAGTGACCTAATAAAAACCTTTGAATTCCTGAAGGCTTCAGCGTAAAATCACAATCGTCTGAATCTTAGCCAAAACTTCAGTGAAAGAGTGTCAATCTTCTGAAAAAACTGTTTTAGGAACTAGTCGGTTGCATATCATTTGGTGCTTTCAAAGAGGGTTTGGGTGCCTCGTGTCATCAGCTTTTTCTTTACTTTCCTCGATGAATATTCAGGTCGCTTTTCGATATCATTAGCATGATAATGATTTCCATTTTGAATTTGTACAGTTTTCACTAGGACATAAAAAAATCAACACATCCAGTTTTATATATATTTGAATTTTAAATGTCATGTTTTTATTATACGCATAAATTTTCCATAGCTAACCTCTATCCGGCTTTGTGAAGAGAAACATTTTCCGTTTTACCTAGACCGAATGACGGCCTGGAAAACACCTGACGTATCATCGCGGTGGGCGTCCATTAAATCTTCCTAACGACAGAAATTCTGGAAGAGTTTCTAACCCAAACAGATTAACACGAATTTCATCAGATGATAGTTACACGCCTTTCTGGAGCATGTACCAATTTCTACCTTTGAAGTTCGTCTGCATGATATACTTTTAGGAGCCTAAACTGTACATGTTATTACCAATCTATTATGTTTTACTTAAATATATTCCCATCGTAGGATTCTCAATATCTCATTCAATGAATAAGTTCATATCCCGAGAGCTAACCGACTATAGTGTGAATTTGTTATTCTGCTTACCCATGAAGTGAATGTATTGAAATATAGTTTATTTTAATCCTAATCACCAGTTTTGGTTGATATACAGGACATCACCCTTGGCCACTTCACATGAGCTGTAAAATCCGAAACGAAGCAAACAGCAACAGCAAAACCGCAATAGTTACGGTTTTGAAAAATATACTTCACAACGTTCGAGGGAACAAATTCTTCCAGGCACAATACTTTGCAATAAGTCACGGTTGGTCCTGCGAACCAAAGAATGTGACGGCTTACAGTGAACGTGTTGGCCGTGAATTGAATAAAAGAACAACTCGAGAGGTAACAGCTGCGCCGAGAACAAATATTGATTTCGCATTCGTTCAACTCTCTTCTAGTAAGCGGTCAACAAGTCCCCGTTTAATGCAAGTTAAGAAAACGACCGTGCCTCGCCCAAAATTGACGCGGAACAATAATCATTTCTTTCAACTCTGCAATAAGGACTTTTAGTAATCTTTGGAAATGGATCGGTTAAAGAAAGTGAACCCATCGCGATCACACACTCCATCTGGACCATGTATAGCGTGTGCCTAATTACAAAATGTTCAACCAAAATTACTTATAAGTTACCAGATACTAATTGCCACCAAGTCAATTGTATATAATAGACTTACTTACGAACCATGAAGCTCTGTACTCCTACCCCTGAAATAAGCGTTCTAATGAGCAAAAGAAATGTTCCTTCGAATAAAATCAATCACATATATTAAATCATTTGTTTTTTCCTTTTTCTGGTCAGTATTTTATATTCATACAATCAACCTATCTAACTGCTTCACCGATGTTTTTCTTAGTTGCGAATCAAAACAATTAACTTACCATTTCCAGCAGTTTGACCATGAATCGCAACCTGAAAGAGTTTTAAAAACTAGATAGCGAAATCCATGCTTCGTAGTTTCTGGATCAATGTAACAGTAGAACGCGTATTAACGTATATATGCGAACCGTTTCGCACACACGGACAAATATTTTCAAAACAATGGTTGACTTATTAGAGTGCAACATTCCATGGTTGAGGCCAACTTAAACTTACGTGTGAAGAAAATCTAGCTGAAAATATGTTTAATGCTCAGCAAAAAGTGATGATAACATCAAACTTAAGAATTTCATACAAACCTTTCAGTATCAATCGATATCTCATTACCTCGCGTTAGTGAAAAGACACAACGTGTGAAAAGTAGCGCATTAACAACGACAATTTTTATGAAAAGCAGTATTAAAAAATGTGCACTACCTGAACATGGAGGAATCGATAGTTTATCAAGAAGAAAATGGTTTATTTCGTCAATCAGACGAGCGACCGAAAACATTTAAGCTCTTACTCAGCGAGTACTCCGACCTGTTTAGGTCATAAAAGATTAATATTCATATGATTGTGATTTTCTTGTCAAAATCTATCGGATAATGCCGTATTTCTTGCACTGAAAGATAACACAATGATTTATCTTTTTTTCAGATAATTTTTTCTCGTAATTTCAAAGCAAGCAACATTTAAAAATGTTTAACGCATATAGTTGATTTTAAACACACACTCGAAAGAGCTGAACATCCTACATCCTTCAAGCCCACTCAGCTTTGTATCCTGATCATGAAACTCTTTACCTTGTATATCATTTTTGTCTAGCTTTGAGAATCTGACTCTGTATTGTCCACGCATCAAGTTCACTTTATCAAAATCTGGCAAACAACATTACATTGCCTGCACGAAATTGTCTCGCCCAGTTAACGCGAAACAATGACCCAGAAATCAGTACGACATAAGTGAAAAAGCTGTACGAAAGGGCCTTTGCAAAGTCACGTCATTTGACCTGTCATTACTGTTCAGAAAAAGTTTTGCTATCAGCATTAACGAATGTATTGTGGCGCTCACATCCCAATTTCTTCTTCAATGACAATTGTATCGCAAAAGTTTGCTAAATGTGCAGACAAAGTTCACGAATCCTCTGCGACCCAGCAACTGTACAAACAACCAATCAGGCACTAAGCTTAGATGCGCGAATTGTCAGCTGTAAATCGTTTTTGAAAAATCGAACTTAACCCTTTTTATGCATGAATTATTTTCTAACCCGAAACGTGTTGCCTAGGAATGAAATAACACAAATAATATGAAACGTTTGTGACATTCACACAATTGAGAAAATAACAAAATGTAACCAATTAGTTACATCCGGCAGAATTCATCAGTTTTCAGGTGTCATTCCCTTATTACACTGCTTGTACTTTTGTGTGATAGTCTCTATAACATGTTTTATCATAGGTCAGACACAGAGCTACATGGCATTTTTGACACCTCACGGTAGTCAATATTATTACACAGTGCTTGCATCTCTTCCAGGTTTTCGAGATGAGCGGAAAATGTCCAACGTTGTCGCAACGGACTGAATTCACTGGGCAAGAGATTTTCCTCATCTTGTGTGCCGGTTGCTGCATGTCTGTTGTAGACCTTGGCCTTCTCATTGGAGTTACGGGCGGGGTCATTAGAGCGATTGATTTGTCTTCTTCAAAGTCAGAGAGACACATTTCTGTTGAACTCATGAAATCACAGGTCCATCGGTATAACAACCAAGCATTTATCACACTCAGATCTAACATATAGAAAAAAATCCTCATGTACCATTTCTTCATATTGGAATCTGTACAATAAGTTCGAACAACATATTGCACAAATCGACTCCCCACATGAATTTGTTATATTCTTTTACAACGAAATGTCTACCAACTTCTACATATGACTTCTGTTTTTGATTCCATTGCATCACTGTATCAGCCGGTTCTATTCCCGCATATGAATAAAGTAGGTTAATTGTTTTGTTGTCAGACCACTTCAGAGCTATTATATTACTATTAATTTCAACTCTGAAGTCGTAACTTCCACTCCCATCTTTTTTAGCAGTTTATCATTCTTCAGTATACATCTTTTCAGCCTGTTCACCATGACGGCAGACAGATTGAGAATACCATATTCCTGTAGCTTCCTTGATAAGCCCAATGAAAAGAACCAGTTATCATTAAATAACTTCTAGTTCTTGTGCTTGTGTATACCTTCAGCAAGGCGAAGTGCGTAGGTTGATGACAGTCCAACTTCGACATCTTCCTTCTTCCGATCCTTCCCCGTATAAATCGCGGAGTCATAAATTAGGTTACTTGATCCTGTTCTAGATACGACTTTATACTCTCATTTATGTGGCTTTATTGGATTATATTGTTTGAAGGTGATATGCGCTTTGGTAGGAATGATTTGTTTATCCACGGCTTGATGTTCTTCTTGTGGAAGTTTATGACAGTTCAATTTGATGCAATCCATAATGGGTCGAATTTTGAATAGTTTGTCATTTTTGTTGCCATCTTCCTTCTGCAAAATTTTATCATTAAAGTGAACATATCCCTTTATCTCCTCATATCTGTCTCGACTCATATTACTCGAAACTACTATGAGGCTTAAGCCTTTTTTTCAAGTAAGTTCGATAACTAGGAACATTAATTATACCAATTAGGAGTGTGATCCCCACGAAAGTTCTCATATCCGTATTGTCAATTCGCAACTCTTTCCCAGCCGTCTGCATTGCATAAATTTTGGTTTGGTAAACCATTGTCTCGAATGACAAATTGTCGATAATCATCCTGAAAAAAGGAAATCGGTGTCCGCAGTTATCGATTGTGCGATCTGCCATGGAGACATTGAGCGCTACACGGTCGTGAAACACTTCCAACGGGCCTGTACGATTTTGGTGACTTCTACCGGATGTAACATAAACGTTACATCTAACTAAACGCAACGCATTTCGAAGATTTTCTGATTTATTCCAATTTCTTACATATTGTATTTTTTGTCATGACTAAGTTTATACTGGAAAAAAGTTTATAATAACTGAGACTTCCACACGTTTTTTTCGGCTCACAAAACAGTGTGGATACGCTTGAAACCCGTGCCAGCACATACTTTTTCTTTCACTGTGGACAAGTCAATGATGATTGAGAACAAAGAAGAAAAACACTTCGCAGTTGACAACATTCTGTATGCCACCGTGCAAAAAAGTCGGAAAATTTAGTTAGAATTAGCTGAAAATGACTTGCGAATTTCATGTAACCAAATGTTACATCCATCCTGATAAGGTTGAGCTCGATTACTTGTTAGACACTTGCGTGAAACCAAGGTCGTATAAACTTAAACAAGCAATAGATGATGGTTGTATGATAATAAATATCAAAGCTATCACTGACCAAAGGAGCAGATGAAACATGTGTGCGATGAGAACCCAAGAAAAGCTAGTTTCCTGAAACCGGCACAAACAAACAAAAATTATGAAAGCATGGTCTTTTTTTGTTTCCGGTGCGAACTCCAAAGCAAATGTGGCTATCAGAAAATATACAAGAGGACCAACTTCACAAAACTCGAACAATCTATCAACCACAGGGTTTTACCACACAATTATAATATGTTCGTCTATGCCAGAAAATGATGCTTCACTATTTGAGGCTTGAAAGCAGCTTGAACGTAAGGTGTGGTTTACCAGGGATGAAAATACATCATGTTTACCCACTTCATTATATCAGCTTACTGTGAAACGTCATTCGCCACATCCAGCTCAAAGTAACCCTGTACGACGAAAGATATCTAAGAGAAATATGGCTTAACGCTCACATGCTACGACGTATCTGAGGAACAAACTTTCGTGTCTACCTCCATGTTCCATGTTACGAGAGCAATAACGAAACAGCTGCTCCTGAAATCCATTTTCCCCGTTGTCATTCTTACTTTCAGAAATTATTGTTGATTCTCTAAATCATAAACACGCTAGCTACGACCCTGAGTTGTAAATAATCCTGACAGAATTTATTACGATTTTAGAGGAAATTGCAGTTTGAAATTTGTGGATAGCACGATCTCTGAAGTTGAATGAAGTGAGTTTAAATCCACTGAAAGTGATTTGTTTGAATGACGCAATGGCTGCTTTAAACATAAGTTTCCATATTGTATTTTTCCATCTGGATCCCTGGGTCGAAGTATAACGTTTGAACATGAAAATAATGTGATGCATATGCCGGCGAAAACGTCCGCTGAATAGATTAATTAAATATTGCTTGATCTAAAATCAGTCGAAATCGAAATAGAAAATCTGAAACAATTTCCGATTCTGACACTCAATATATATCAATTCAAGCAACGCCACAAACCACGCTAAGAATATCACTGATTACTAGAAGCATAACGCAAAACACCATGGCAAATCCGAATCCAGATGAGTCGAACAAATAATATCGATTTATCCGCGTCATTATTCACACATAATCCGATCAAATTCATCTATGCAAGCTTGAAACTCCTAATCAACAAATTGATCAAACCAAACAAAATTTCGGATATAGTCTCCATTATGGAAACGCTGTTCCACGGATCAATGCCTGATAATTAACTCTTCTTCCCCCAGAATTTCTCTATTTCGGGGTGACGATTTAGATGAAGGCAGAGGAGTTGCACTCTACTTTAAGCACTTGCTTATCTGTAGAGTTAGGAACGATAAGGACATTAGTATACCCCGACACAATTTGGTGCTGTCTGACTCCTACTTCGAGAGACGTATGCTTTATTGTGGTGGTCCATCGTACTCTAACAGCAACCCATGACCTAAACAATAAACTGATTGGTGGATTGCACTTTGTGACAACTAGGTCCGAGTTTGATGTATTGATAATGGGGGATTTTGAAGTTCTTCAGCACTACAGTCGAGAGAATCACCCATCGCTGGCATTTGGCTATGCACTTTAAACCGTCTTGGATTACGCAACATTCTTGGATTTGATAGTTCAACGGAGCAAACAATCACATCGAATCCTACTGCACTAGGGAATGTTGTAAAATAACGGCTAATCGGAGGAAGCAATCATGTTGTCCTATAATTCGAATGCGTTTGTAGCGCTAGGCGAAACGGTGTCAGGACAAGTTACGTCTGAAGCGTAAACTCAGTTTGCCGATTCTAAACGCAATGGATTAACATCATTATAATGTTTCATCTGAATAATCATTAGTTGTTTATTTTGGAGCACCTAAAATGAATACTACACGAACATATTATTTTCGTTCTGAAGGAACCTCTACAACAAAACAAATTCAAACTGCCGTCTGAAACCTTTATGAAACAAGTGGCACAAACATAGGGGTTAGAAAATAGATAAAAACACAGCTGTTTCTTAAGAAAAATTTACACAACTTAGAAATACCGTTATCGCTAAATTTGCAAAGACGAACAACATTTTAAATAGCATTTGATTTCTTGAATGAACCGCAATCTATAGCCATTGAATAGACTCGTAATTTCAAGAACGAATATTAAACTACAATGATATATTTGTATGCCACTGTTATATAGGGTTCTTACAAAGAACAACGATGTTCACTGTTCCACTGTTTCAAGGCTCACTGAACCTGATCTTACTGTCTCCACCTGACGATGGCAAAAGCCTGAAAGCGGTAGTGGTGTGTATGGGATGGGGATGTGAGCACCAAAATACTTTGAATTATAAACTACATTTTTGCCTGTGTCTAGTTTTGGAGAATTCTTAAAACAGAACAATGATTTAAGAGCATCATTTTATGCGTCAAACTCCACGAAGCCCTGTCTGAACATCGTGGTTCGTCGTGCGAACCCTATATAACAGTTAGCATAAAAGTATAACATTGTTTACCTTTAATGCACTGTTTCAAGGCTCACCGAACCTGGTCTTACTGTCTCCACCTGACGACGGCAAACAGCCAGAAACCGGTAGTGGTGTGCAAGGGATGGGATTTGAGCAACACATTACATTGAAGTATTTATTACTAAGACGGTGGAGGTGCATGTGCCAGAAAAGTGGATCATATTCGGAAATTATCAATCGAAGGGGACTAGAAACATCGTTAAGTCGATAAATTGTAACTTGATGTCAGAAGCAAATCGTTAATATTTTTTTAATTTTGTTGTTCAAATTATTGTAATTATGACAATTCGTGTACACGATTGAAGACAATTCCTTCATCTTCTTCCTTCTATTTTTACTTAAGAAATATTAATCGTAAAATCTCCAGGAGCAGACCATATAACTTTAATGCTGCTTTGAACCTGTCATACGAAACTGCCTGAACCTCTATCTCACATGTTTATTAAGTCGTTTCAAGCTGGTATGTTACCACAAGACTGGAAATTGAGTCAAATAACACACATATACAAATTACGTTGATCATGTCAGTAAGTACAGGCCAGTGACATCGCTGCCTTCCGTATCAAAATTTTAGAGCAAATAATAGTTGCTGAAATAGAGCAACATCTAGGTTGCATGAGTGTTCTATCTTATGATGAACAAAATAAACTATGGACCTGAAGACATGTCTCAAATAAGGCTAAGTGTATCGCAGTTCGAGGTGAGTATCGATGAGTTTACGAAAGACCAGTTTTATATGTCCAACCCATTTGTCCATATAATTGTCAATTTGTTATGAAGTAGTTCGTGCTTAAGGAAATTGCTTATCTGCTGATATTTTCTTGAACCATCAAGTTTGTTCGAACTGACAAATTTTCACCTGATTTCGGGGCACGTCTAACTTGTTGCAAGGCACTTGTCGTAACGACGTTGATGTCCACTAACCTCAGTATTGTTCACTTGTGTTAGACTCATGAGCACACACATCATATAAACAAACTTACCGTCTTTCCTGTAAATGTTCGCATTGAGTTACAAATACGAATCTTCCTATAGGCTATTTGCCTGGAAGATTATATCGGACTTTTACTGGGCATGCTGTTAATTACGCAGGTCAGGTTTTTATGTGCGCCTCAAATGCGTGAAGAGGAATCAGTTTGCGATTCTGTATTTTACCAACTTTGTTTTTTGTGAGAACCCTATATAACAGGTTTATCTTTGATAACCGCTTTGCTACTGTTTCAAATATCAATTAACCTGATTACACTTTCTCCAACTGGTCATGACAAGCAGCCAGAATCCGATATTGGTTTGTAAGGGACAGGATGTGAGCATCACAAAACATTGATAATCAACCACGTTCCCTATCTTAACTGCAAACGTCGATTTACCGGAACGTTTGTGTCAGCAGTGAAGCTTTCTCTTTAAACTTTACGAATGGTTCAAAATCCTTCGTACTTATGAGTAGTCTGCAGTTTATATTGGGAAATGAATCGTGAGACTAGCGTGTGTATATTATTATTATATCCACAGAAATCGTTGAATTCTAGGTAATCAGATAAGAATGAATACCGTGTGAAAAAGAAGTATATTGTTTTGGTTGCGTGTGTTGACTATGTACAATGATATTTAACTTATCAATAAAGTTGACACAATTAGAGATAACAGATAACAGAATAATAACGTTAAAAACAAGTGAATATATCAACATGGCGCTACAGGTAATCGGAATGAAACGATAATATATAAGTTCAGAAATTAGAATAATACAAAACATACGATTATACAAATCACTATAGCTATGTTTACCACTTATCCACTGTTTCAAGGTCCACTGAACCTAAAAGTATTGTATCCACTTGATGACGTTAAAGTAGCCGATAGTTGAGTGTATTTTCGGGGGACGTGAGTAACAAATTACTTCGGTCACCCATAATCGCAGTGAGTGCTTGACCACTGATCACTATGTGATTTGTGTTTGAACATCGTGCTTTGTTGTACGAACCATATACAACAGTGGCATTCAAGCATAACTTTGTTTAACACTTAATCGCTTTTTCAATGCCCACTAAAACTAATCTTACTGTCTCCACTTGATGACGGCAAACAGCCCCGCGTAATTTCTGTTCATTGCATAACAGAGAATGAAGATGGCGAATGAATGAAATCGGGTTGTTTTAATTTCGCTCTTAACTGTAAAAATTTCGCTTGATCTGGAGTTGAATTTTTTAATTGAGTACTTAGTCCTGTTTAGGTATATTATAGATTCCGTAATGTCAATTGCGGCTGATTTCATTGAAGTTTATACGAATCTTCCATCTGCGATCTTTTACAAAAGCTAGATAAAACTCCGTTCAAACGAAACATATAGTAAAATGGAAACGATGCAGAAAGAAAACGCAAGAACACTGCGCAAGAATTGCACTCAAAATCGTGAAGCGTTTCAGATTTTGAACCGGCCCTCGAAGGTAGAGTCAAATAGTCGAGCATTCTACTCGAACATTGTATTCGTGAAACGCGATCAGTAATGTTGTTCCAAGCGGTTCAGTGCTTGACATAGCTTTTAGATTAATGTACATCAACAACCTTCCGATACTCGTCACACCCGAGGATTTTACTTTTGCTGATGATGGTTAATGTTTGGATGCGATTTAAGTCAAGCATTATGAATCTTCAGAACAGTTTCCTACACAAGCGGTTTCATCAGGATGGAACGAATCTTCTTCCCTATCATATGGGTCACACATATTGAGGTCAGGTTCAATATTCTACTTATCGATTCAGTTGTGCCTCCGAAATACGGTGTATTGAAAGTATCCAGTCAATTTAAAACGGGATTTTCAGTCATAAAATAGCGTTTGATAGATAATCGTGTTCTATAAGCATTTTGCTCGCCTCACAATGCGCTTGTTTACTTTTTTGTGGGCTGCACTAGTGTACTATCTTATGAAAATCAAATCAAACAATCTGATGTTTTGTTGAATCAACCTAGCTATTATCGGTATAATTATCAATTTAGTATGTTTCGGATTCCATGTTGCATGTTGATATACCAGGACCACACGAAGCCTAACGATTTGCTCCTCAACATCCACTGAAAATTCATGTGCTTAAACACGCTCTCATTTCGATGTTGCATATAATATAGTTACTGTACCAAGCAAAAGAAGCTCGACATCCTCTTTTCCGAAAAATGCCAGGCGATTTCTAATGTTCCTGTCCCAACAACGGTAACGCAGTTGCGTCGCTATATCGGTATGATAAACAAGCACAGTCGTTCTATTCCAAAATGCGTAAAAATCATTGCACTGCTGAATGATTTGCTCAACTTTAAAGCAAAATCAAATTAGATTCCGCCAGAGTTACTTGAAGCTTTTGTTGCATTCAAAAAAGCTATTTTCAGTGCCACCGAACTTTATTTCATTGATTCAGATTTTACCGTTGACAACCGATGCCTGCAATTCTGATGTGCGATAGTCCGTCCAGTGGCATTTTTACCGCTACGTTACATTTGTCCGTGAATTACTTGTGATATATTCAGACATACTGCCTTTTCGTCATCTATTGGAAGGTCATGACTTAATTATTATTACGGTTTGCAAACCACTGACGTATGTCCTGAAGTCTCAACTTGATCGCCATTCGCCGCGAGATTCGACTCTTAGATTACATCCTTCAATTCTCTACGTATATTAGTTGCGTCAGAAGAGACGCAAACTTGGTTGCTAATGCTTTATCAAGACCTGGCACATCTGTCTTATCTTCAGGCACACCATTCCATCTTTCCCTTTTGGTTAACCATTAAACCAAGAGTGATAAAACCGAACTCGCGCACTGTCGATCCCTGAATTTACAGCAAATTGAGTCACCAAACTTCGATGACTGGCTGACGTGTGATATTTCGACAGCAAAACCTAGACCTCTTGCTTACCTTCCTCTGCAGAGTGCCATTTTCGATCTTTTTCATTCGATGTCGCATCCTGGAAAGCGTGCCACCGTGAGACTAATCGTAGATTGTTTCGTTTAACATTTCCAGAATAAGAATATATAAACATGGGTCCAGCATTGCATTCATTGTGAAAAGATCAAAATATCGCGACATGCTTTCACACCAGTTGTTCCATTTAGGCATCCAAACAGTCGATTCTCTCATGTGCATCTTTAGCTCATCGACCCTATACCTTCAACGAACAGATACTCACTCATTCTAGCGGCGTTTGATCGCTTTGCTTGTTAGCCGATTGCTGTTTCGATCAAAGACACATGCTCATACGCTATAGCACGCGTCTTCGTCGAACACTGGATTGCAAATTTAGGCACACCATCACAACCGATCGTGGCGCTCAGTTGTAATCGACATTGTTCGGAGATTCCACTCGACTCGTTTGCTGTCAGCACACACACACAACACATATATATATATATATATATATATATATATATATATTATATAATGTAAAGTGTAGGATTCAATCTCCAGCCAGTTTTAAACATCCAGGTGTAGGAATTGGTCGCAATCCGTTTCATGACACCACCACATGACGGGACGTGTGACCTGGAGAGATTAGTTTTGTTTTTGGTTGTTCACCGTTGTGGAATACGAGGTTTATGTATATAAGTCAATTATGAGCTCGTTGCAAAGAAACCCTTAATCACAAACAAGACAGCAAGTGTCTCGTTCCTTATAATGACACTGTTTGAAAGTTGACACCCCAATATATAGTGTACAGCAAAGTGAACGGTGTAACGTCTGGTTAATTTCTAATAATCTTTACAGAATATTTACCATTTAGAATATTTGTTTTGCTTTTGACCGTGATACGTGAGACTTTTCGGTGATATTTCTGATGTATGAATCTAATTGCGATTGCTAATTGCTAACTAATGTGCATACACACTGTAATACGAAGATTGACCTCCTTTCTTACTCATGTAAACATTACGCAAACACATGCGAGCCATACTATCGACTATTTAGCAGTAAGACAATATCAAAGATTGCTGTGTAGGCACGTTGGACTTTTAGGTGCGCTTCGAACGATTGACCACAAATAACTTCGTAATTCAGAATTTCAACATAGTTGTTGTTTGTAAGAACCATATATGTCAGTGTGATACAAGTATAACAGTGTTTAACACTTTAGTGCTGTTCCAATTTTTATTAACCATTATCTCACTGTTTACATCTGATGACGGCAAACATCTAACACTCCGAAGTTTTAAAATTATTCACCATACCATTTGTTTTAACAGATCTCATGTGTCAGGCAGGAAACGTTTTGTTAATGCTCTTCTGCTATCGATTTCATAGAAAATTATCTGCTATAGGATGAATCGACACTTACGAGCCACAAACTTTAGGACTTTCAAAATCGGGATTGTTAACGCTGATCCATTAGTGTATACCGGTTTGCAGTTCTTTTCCAACGAATAGACTTTGCTTATAGCAAAGAACTCTAATCACATCCGCTTGGTTGACGCTTTCAAGGGGACGCATCTTCATATACCTCTCATTATTATTACACTATGGCAGCTATCAAAATCTGCGTTCATACTTACTTACTTACTTTGTTCATTATTTTTAGCAGAAAAAGGTTGCCTTTAATCGCTTTGTTACTCATAAATCTCGTGATTAATTTGCTACCTTCTGTGGAGTGGCTGTTAGCATGAATACTCATTGTCCAATCAGAATGCAGTAGCTGTCAGTGTGTCTATCTCTGTATTGTAATTCCCATGATGATTCATATGTTTGTTGACGTGTAGTGAATACACATCTGTCGCTCTGATCTTGACTTTTCTACATGGTGACGAGAGGTGATCGACGAGAAAACGTCGGATAGAACTGACAACGCCCGTTTTAGCGGCTTTAATGTTCGACCACCGGCAACACTCGCAATGGAAGGTGATGAAGGATTGGCAGAGAGATGGAAACTGTGGAAGGAACAGTTTAGCGACATTCGGACGTTGGCGAATCTGACGAATACCGATAAAGCGTATCAAATGGTGACGCTGAGGAATGCGCTTGGTGAACAAGCGACGAAATTCATACAGTGTTTCACCTTTGATGAGAACGAAGACGCAGACGACTGGGAAACAATCTTCGCGAAGCTCGAAGAACATAGCCTCGGTCAAGCGAACCAGAGATGGAAACTGTGGAAGCAACAGTTAAGCCACTTTCGGACGTTGGCGAATCTGACGAATACCGATAAAACGTATCAAATGGTGACGCTGAGGAATGCGCTTGGTGAACAGGCGACGAAGTTCATACAGTGTTTCACATTTGATGAGAACGAAGATGCAGATGTCTTGGAAACAATCTTCGCGAAGCTCGAAGAATATTGCCTCGGTCAAGTGAACGATACATTTGAACGATATAAATTCAATTGTCGCGTCCAAGATGCCGATGAGCCGATGAAACATGAAAGAGATCCAGAGCCTCCAAACGAAATAAATTTGCGCAACCGCACAGTACGTAAGTTCATTTGAAAAACGGAAGGATGTGGAGTGGCTGTCAGCATGAATACTCATTGTCCAATCAGAATGCAGTAGCTGTCAGTGTGTCTATCTCTGTATTGTAATTCCCATGATGATTCATATGTTTGTTGACGTGTAGTGAATACACATCTGTCGCTCTGATCTTTACTTTTCTACATCTTCACTATCCTTATTCCGCACCTTCAGGTGACCAGCAACACGGATCGTCTAACGCTGAATGCATCGTTCACTCCAGATGGCGAGTTTGTCATGGTTGGTTCCCCTGATGGTCACGTGAACATTTGATCTGTGCACACAGGCGTGCGAGCCGCAAGTTTACCCAAATACGAGGCAGCGACGCAGCTACCGAATGCAGCCATCCATACGTTGGCCTTCAACCCGCGTTACGCGGTGCGGGCCACAGGGTCCAATCAAACGTCGTTTCGGTTGCCGAGCGTCGACAACCGAGGACTTTCCCTACTTCACACTCTTGTAAATACATCGTGTTGTGTACCAATAGTGCGTTTCACATTATTCTACGCGTATTTCTTATTTGTGGTCTAACCGTATCAGGAATTAGTTATTATTTTTAGAATTCTCACGTTCTGATCTCAATTGATTAGAGAGCGACATAGAATAATTTCGAATGTGCGAGTGGTATGCTACAAATTATATGTCTGGTAAAACTGCTTCAAATAACTCAAAATTGTCATCCCAACCTCAAAATGTTTCGACTTTCATTCATAATACATTAGCTTCGGAAAGCGTTAGTTTCTGAACATTGATGGAATTGCAAGCAAATGAGCTTTTTGTTACCAATCATGAGTTTAAAGTATAGGCACATATGATTGAACAGATTGGTCGTGCAAACCTTAACCAACGGTGAATGTTTGTATGTATGCCTGAAATCACATGATTCAAGCAAAATGCCGCACAGTCACAGACTGCATGTGGGCTAAGATACTGTCAAGTTGCCCAGGCCTAGGCAGATATAGAAAAGAAAAGCAGCAATGTCAGTGAGACTCCAGCGTGTTTTCGCATGCAGCTCACTACCGGTAGCAAATTATGTTAGCACTGTTTTGGCTGCGAAACAAAAAATGCTGCACGATTGCACATATGTGCAAATCCTGATCCAACCGTCCCTTCCTGAGGTGTACAACAGCAATTAATATAATTTCACCACAAAATTAAAAAAGGATAAATATGTCCCGACATCGAGGTACAGTTTGTCGACTGAATGATTTTTCATGTCCGTCTTAATTGATTGACACACGTTCCAGTTTACTAGCAAACGTTTTTGGGTCAAACGTTTCACTGCAAGTCCCGGTATCTCGTACTTCGTTCTAAAGTGCACGTCCAAATTTGACCTCAGTCGATCCGGAAATATTTGATGCATTTTACCCTTGGATAAATTAATTGTATGCACTGCCATGTGGTATCTGTGAGGGAAGAACATGGAAATAAAGTTTATAATTAACAGTTTTGCTTTTTTCATGCATTTTTGATTTTAAGGGCGCAATATGGAAATAATGATACTTATAAGTAACTTCTAATGCGAAAAATCTCCCCATCTACGTCGATTAGGGGGAAGTACTACCGTTTGTCCTATATTGTAAGCTAAGGGTTTTGAAAACTTGAAATGAGCATATGCTTCTTTATCTAGAAATCCATAAAGATTAGATGTTATCCTTCACTACCGTGAAATTTCTGTAAAGTTGTGATATCCCGCTTATTGTTAAATGATATCTGGACACCAAGATCATTTTGTGGGTCATTACGGACGAGATCTTGCATAACACTCTTCATTCTTTATTCTCCATTTCTCATAGATATCTAGTCCCGGGCAATCTGACATTATTATCGCCAACCTGCAGTCTCAGACTGTGCGGCACTTTGCCTGGATCAAACTTATGCTTCCATGCCATACCATATCACGCTCTTCTATTGGGATACTAATTTGTATGATTCATCTAAAGGTTTTGGAAACATAAGCATGCTTGCTCAGATACGAATGTGAATATTTGGAGAACTGTAATGTTTTCTGAGAGGTCGTGCACGTATCTCCCGTTAATTGTTTGACAGATTATATTTGCAGAACATTTCATCATCATAATCCTGAGACATGTATCTTAGTAAGAATATATCGAGAGAGACAACTCTAGAGTTAGTATTAATATCGGAACTTATCAACATATGACCTAGTTAAATGCACACATTCATTGATATGATCCAGTTTACAGGAGTGTTAGTAGACCATTCACTGAGTCTTTGAAATTTAGTGAGAACATTGTAACGGAACTCATGGCATCAGTAAAGATGTTAAAGGAAAAGTGGTTGCGCACAAGTTACTCATGATTGTTGTTGGACTACTTTGGTCGATGGCGACCATGGATAAACATCACAATCGAATGAATGTTCATATTTCGCAGCATTTTAAATGAATAAAATTCCGATTCGGGAGGAACAATCTCTTCCGCCGCGTTCGGAACGATAGCCAGAACTCGTATGGGATAATAATTTGTATATTTGTTCGTTAATGCGTTGGAAACAAACATGCGATCCCTGACTTTGCGGCACTTTGCCTAGATCAGTCCTGTGCTTTCATACCACATCATATGACTCTCTTCCATTGCAATATTAATTCCAATGATTCATCTAAATATTTTGGAAACATAAACATGCTTGCTCAGATATTGAATGTGGATATTTTGAGAAAATTGATGTTTTCTGATCGGCTGTACAAGTATCTCCCTTTCATGGTATGACAGATTATTTTTGCGTGACACCTCAGCATCCAAATCCTGAGAAATTAATCTGTGTAGAAGTCCTGCGAGAGACACATCTTTAGAGTTGGGATTAATTTCGGAATTTATTAACTTATGATCAAGTCAAACACAAACATTCATCGATGTACTCCAGTTAACATGAGTTTTCGTAGACCTTGCACCGAGTCCTTGAAAATTAACGCAAAAATACTAACGGAATACAGTCAATCAGTGAGGTTGTTAAAGAAAACGTTGATGCTCAATTTAACTCAATATTACAGTACACGTTATCATGATTAGTTCACACAACAGAAGTTTAAAACCGCTGCTTAATTCGCAAGATTTCATGTATTAGTAATTTTTAAATAATTTTTCCGTTAATGATATGATGAATAACAAACTTTGGCAATTGAAAATTCCTCGTCCTCAAGTAAAATTTGGCAAAATGTGTTGTGCACGGACCCTAGTAATTTCGGTTAATTCGGTGTCGTTATACTTATCTACTTCGCGAGAAGGCGAGCTCGAGGTTAAAGTTCAGTTATATCGCCACATCGTCTACGCAATCCGGTCTCATAATTATCATCTAACAAATTTAGAAGTTAGGAAAAAGTGTCTCCGATTTCGATTAAATATTCGGATGTACGATTACTCCAATTTTGATATCTAAACCTTCTGGTCTAATTTTGGTGAGAATTATTCGTAAATGATGACAATGTACCACGACAACAAATCCGTATTTTAGAAATCGTATCGCGAAATCTCTGTTGTGGAAAATGCATTCCTCAATAACGGTCGCACAACGTGGGATTTATCGTATTCCGCAGTGAAAATTGCAACATATAACGGTCAAATAATACCTCCTGGCAAGTGGTGCCGATTGAAAGATTAAAAAGATTAGAAATTACGGCAAGTGTTCCAGCAACAATGTGGACTAGTGATCACCTTTGAAGGTTTTCGCATTTCAGTACTCGAATT
>JACCGJ010014559.1:0-21243 GCA_013407085.1 Atriophallophorus winterbourni
CGTTCGAAACAACATTCTCTCGCTTCTGAGATTTTCTCCACAGCAAAATTCTCAATCCGCACCAAAATGAAACTGGCCCCAGACCTCAAACTAGTGGAATAAACCACCTTTGCCTAGCGGACAAGAAAACGGCTCATGGTCAGGAAAGATCAATCTATTTACAACAATCATAATGAAAAAGTTTGGAACATCAACGATAGAGATTCTTCGCGCATCTTTGATGGACCTTATCCATTGATCATCAGTTTTGCCGAAAACATTCTAGACTTTTCCTTGCAATAGCTGTGTTTTCGTAATATATCAGATCACGTACTGATAACCTGGAAACAACTTTAAATACCGTTACCTTTTTATTTATCGAACGTTAAATTCGGCTGAAACAAATGACCCCTTGCAACCAATGTTTTTGGCAATGTACATCAATAATCTTATTGTACAAATTTTTGGAAATTATGATATGTATAACCTGCCTTGGTGATTTTCCAAGAATAAAATTTATTTATTTATTCATTTATTTTTTAAAAACTG
This sequence comes from Atriophallophorus winterbourni, assembly GCA_013407085.1. Taxonomy (NCBI): domain Eukaryota; kingdom Metazoa; phylum Platyhelminthes; class Trematoda; order Plagiorchiida; family Microphallidae; genus Atriophallophorus; species Atriophallophorus winterbourni. The sequence continues at coordinate 529 of JACCGJ010014559.1, forward strand.
AGCGTTAAAATGGGATAATTCGGCGATTTTGTTCCGCGAGCACTGTGCATTTGTGTATAGACATTTAACAGTGGTTTTCGTGTTTAGCGAGCCTACGCGTATGATGTTTGTATGTCCGACCCTCTGAGAGCCGGACCATTGCAGTTTTTTGAAACAACTTCGGAGTTTAGTCTGTCCTTAATTTCGCACGGCGTTGCTGCAGCTTGTGTTTTGGAGGCAGCCTTCGGTATGCTGAGTCTGAGGTCATTGGCGATATTTTTCGTGTGTATTTTCCAATGTTGTCTGACATAGGCCGTCATGGCAGAAGTTAAGAAAGTGAGTTTTAAAGGGCGTGGTCCATCGCCTTTGTAGTTCGATGACCTCGGTATCCTGGAGGTATTCGCGACAACACTTTCGCGTGCTCCAATCGCTTCTGCGACGTATAACCACTGTTTATAGTCGTGTTGTTGTTGTTTCGCAGCTTCTGTTGTACTGGTAGCCTCTGGAACGTCTAGAAGGATCAGACTGCGTTCATTGATTTTCTTACGGACGTCTCCGCCTCATTTTCTTTCCCACTAGGGTATATCGGCGTATATTGGAGTATTGCACGTAGGTATGTCACGTAACAAGTAAGAATTCAAAAGAACAATCTCCATATCCCTCTCACTGTTAAGTGTTACTTCTAGTAGCCGCGCTTCGCCGAAGTGTGGGGAGCTTTGGTGGCGAACCAAACGTGTAACAGCTGAAGGTTTTATCGTTTCCAACCCCATCAACGTGAAAAGTTTGGACCATTGTTCTAGGTCATATCGTTGTCTATTCGACAAAAGTGTCTCGCTAGACTCCTGTATGTTGGCACAGATTACAGAGAGATTTTTTGAGATCTTTGAGGCGGCAACATTAGGAGTTAAAACCGATTGTTTGAGAGGAACCTCCCGATGAGCAGGGATCTTGGTCTTCGTAGCTATTCTAGTGCCAGAGTCGTTCGCGTCAGAAAAGTGTTTCGAATTATGTGGGCGCTTGTGTACAGGTTGATCATCACCTTTTTCGGTTTGCTGCCTTTCTATTACCGGGGAAGAGACATGATGTTTACAATCTGCTCTAGATCCGAGTTTACCAATCAGAAGCTCGTTAAGCAGACCTTCGATTCTTTGTACACTACTCTCTAAACATAAAATTTTCGTATCCGCGTCTGTCTGTGAGCTCACAGTTGTCTTCGTACAATTTCTCGATTGAGATCTGCATATATGACAGATGTAGCAAACTCCTGGAATTTCGTCTTTATTGATAACCGTAAGGGCATCGACGGTCAAAGTAGCATCGCACTTCATATGAACCTTCTCACGACAAACAAAACAATTAGCCTGTCGGGCTTTGCTGCTTACCACCTTCCGACAAAGTTTGCACACGTGACCGCTGTCAATGGGCTTCGTATGTGAGGTCATGACACCGGAGCCAAAAATTATCGATCGATGGTTCGGGTAAGTTGGTGTGGTCGTGTAGGTCCGTATGATGTGTAGACGGGTTTTGTAGCGGCTGAAACGAACTAGGTGAGTGAAAAATCGCGCCTAGTTTAGTATGAGTAAAAAGACGCGTAGCTCCTCGAAATTGGATCCGATTTTGTGGTCCAAAGTGTCAAGCGAAGTAGAAGTTCGAGCTCTTTCGAACAGTTGTAAAATCAGTCGAATATTCCGTAGTTTACTCAAACTTGCACGCGTGGGTTCACTTTGGTTCAGAAGGTAAAGGATGGATTACGTTAGAAATTGCGTGTTTTCTCTCCAAGAATATTATGTTCACAATGCTTGTTGTGAAATGAATCCGAAAAGGTATAAAATATCCAGATACGACAAACAAGGAGTGAAGTAGATTCAAAAACGTAGGAGCGCCGAAATATATGTCCGTACGCGCGAAGAAGAATAGACGTCACAGCACACAGATCACAACATTAATTCCAAGTTCATGTTAATAATAGTAAATTAATTCTAATACGAATTGCATGAATGTTACAGAGATTTGCTTCTTCTGCTGCAGGAAGGTGGACAGTGTTGATTTTGCTATGCCATATTTTTTAGCAATTTCAGATTTTGTCATTTGGCCATTCCCCACTTCATCTAAAATTTCCTTTTTTCTCTAGGCTGAACTGCTCTCGTTTTCGTTGTCTGTCAGCCATCGTGTAACTGTAGGAAGGGAATGAAGTGTCTGCCTGAGTGATTGCAATTTTTCATGAGTCTGTGATTACCAATCACAGAGAATTCACATGATTTTCTTGTGCTTGCGTGCGAATCAGTTAGCACACTGTAGGCCAGGCTGCCTGTGTCTCACCAAGCTGTGTGTCAGTTCTATTCTCAGCGCACTGCAGGCCACATTTTACGGAGCGTTGTGGGTTAAAGGCAAGACAAACCGAGTTCGTTGTATGTATTAACTTTATTGAAAAAGCATAGCTGTCGGGAACGAGCCCAGTGTTCGTAATAGGCGAGATTCGTAACGAACAGATTCGTTGTACGAATGTTTTAAATAAGCTTACAAAAATGGAATTTATTCGGGAAATCATGGTGTGTTCGTTCAAACCGGGAATTCGTTGTAAGCGAGTTCGTTGTAGGTGGGTTCCACTGTAAATGGTCGGTTATTAAGCGCAATATTTTAAGTCTTCAAGACCTTTACTGTCCCTTTCGACCTACGCGGCTAAAGAACAAGCCACCTTGGTGGACTCCTGCGGTGCGGCGCAACATTGTTTGGCGCGACAGACACTGGCGGAGATATACAGCCTTACCAACCTATAGAAATTGGTCGTGCTATAAGGCTTCGAGAAATAACACAGTAAAGCTGCAACGGAATCTTAAGCGAGTCTACGAAACTTACCTGGCGAAATCTGCTAGAAAGAACCCTAAGAAGTATTTTAGTTATGTTCAGTCTAAGGGTAAGACAAGGGAGCACATAGGTACACTAATATAAGAAAATGGCGAGAAAGCCAATTCTGACCCCTAAAAGGCAGCAGCTTTGTTGGATTATTTTCGGAGCGCACACAGAATGGATGGCGGTGATGCGATTCACTCAGTCTCGACTCTTAGTACGGAAATGGGTGCCTCTCTAAGCTAAAAAGTTTTTTGCACGGATGATGTCGCGCGTGTCCTAAAGAATCTAGACGGAAATAAATCCGCCGGACCTGACGATGTGCATCCTAAAATTGTAAGGGAAAAATCTAACGTACTAGCAGAGCCTCTATGTCAGTTATACAACGAATCGCTCTGTAAAGGCATTCTAACAGATGACTGGAAGAAAGCTATTGTCGTACCAATTCCAAAGGGAGGTTGCGCAAACATAGTTAAGAATACCCGACCGGTAAGCTTACTAGTGTTGTATGTAAAACCTTGGAGAGACTTATCAGAGATCGGATGTGCAGCCACCTCGTGCACAATTCATCATTAAGCACGGTTCAACATGGCTTTCTTAAAGGGAGGTCGTGTCTCTCGAATCTTTTATGCTTTTTAGATAGAGTTTCTAAGACACTGGATGAAGGCGGACGGGTAGAGGTCTTTTACTTAGACATTAGTAAGGCGTTCGACTCGGTTAGTCACAGGTTCCTAGGGATGAAGCTCGCGGCCGAAGGCATATCTGGTAAGCTTTACGACTGGATAAACAGTTTTCTTCGTGATAGAGCCTTCCAAGTTCGTGTAGGCGATACTACTTGTGAATTCGCAACAGTTACCAATGGGGTACCACAAGGTTCAGTATTAGGCCCAATACTCTTCCTGATCTTCATCGATGATCTGGCATCGCAGTTGTCATGTCCCTGCTACATGTTTGCTGATGATGTCAAGTTCACCGGATCCAGTGATCACGGTGATTTGTTGAGAGATATTGAAAAGGTCATTAAATGGTCGCAGGATTGGGATCTTCATCTTATCTATAGTGAATGTCATCTGTTGTCTACAGCAGTAGACAGAATTACAGTAACTGCGAATAACGGTAGGATTGACTTTCAATCTATTCAGAGGGCTAAGGATTTGAGCATAGTCGTAACAGCGGACTTCCAATGGGCTGCGCCATGTGCCACAGCTGCACAACGAGCTAGAGGAGAACTCTTTAGGCTTAAATCCGTTCTGACATGTAGAACGCCGGAAGTGTTTATCCCTTTATATACGCCGATTGTCGTGCCGTATTTAGAATACTGCGTGCAAGCCTGGAGCCCCGTCTTTCGAAAGAGACATATTACTATTAGTGAGAGTCCAACGACTGTCTACCAAAATGGTTGAAGGTATGTTTCGGAAACCCTACGAAGAACATCTAATTTCTTTAGATCTCTTCTCCCTTCGGCGTCGGTGTCTACGAGGTGACCTCAAAGAAACTTTCAAAATCACAAAAGGTTTAGGCGACGAGGGCTGTCAAATCCTGTTCTCTCGAGCGATCAACCTCTCAACTAGAGGACATACATTGAAGCTCGCAAAAAACACAGCCTTCTGAATCTGAGGCAACACTTTTTCAGTGAAAGAGCGGTAAGCTTCTGGAACAAGCTGCCCGAGGTACTAATTGCTTGCACATCAATAGGTGCATTCAAAAGGGGTTTAGATGCCTTGTGGCTTGGGCTTTTCCCAGACTTTTTCACGTGAATATACAGGTTGTCTGTCGTCAGAATTGTCCATTTTTTGTTCATTTTGGAATTATATGGTCTTGACCACAATTTAAAAAACAAAAGAATCCTGTTATATAATGCCTCGTTTTAAATGTCATGTTTTAAATGTACGCACCAATTTTCCATAGCTAACCTCTCACCGGCTTGGTGAAGAGAAGCCGTTTCCGTTTTTATCAGTTGCAGCTACAAATTCTGGGACCAAAGGATGGCTGGGAAAACATTAGACGTACCTTCGCATACGACGAGGATACCAGAGAAAAATGAACCAACTTTGGCAGTGGTGGGCGCTCCTTTGAAGCTTTCCACAGACGGAAATTCTGGACGCTCGATTGGCTTATCCCTTGGCGGCGCAATCGTCGAGGATATCCAAATCACAATAGGAAAAAACGCTTTGGCAGTGGTGGTTGCTTCTCTGCAGCTTTCCACCGAAAGAAATTCTGGACGCTCGATTGGCTCGTTAGCCACATACTGTCCAGTGCAACTGAACTGAACTGAACTGAACTGAAAATGGAATCGGATAGCGACCGCTAAATTTATACAAATTATCTGGTGAAACATTAAATTATGATTGATTCAAACCTTAAGTTGCATATGATTCACCTTTTGTTGAGTTATTAATTATAAGTTTTACTGTTTGTTTTGTTCAATCGAAGCGGCAAATTTGAAACTTATTATCGGCGTGATGTTTAGGCTGTAAGTTCCCAGAAATGGGTTTGGGCAATATCTATGCTCTACTTTGAATGATAATTATTCTTTCGTTCTCTTCCTTTCGAGCTTTTTTTACTTCAAGCTGTTTATTTTATTAAAATTTTATTATTTTAGCTATTTTTATTTGGTTATCATTGTTACGTTTTTAACGTATGTACAACAGCTGTCGTTGCCTTCTCTACACAATTGATTCATGTTGAATACTCATAGATATAATTAAAATAAATTAAATTTTTAAAATTGGCTAACGTGTACAACATCTGTCGTTACCTTTTGATTGATTCGAATTAAAGACTCATACTTTTAATTGCTTGGCCTAATTGCTGTGCCTAATTTTCGAGCCCCAGTCACCAGGTTATTCTGGGTTTGTTTCAACTTTTTACACATTCATGTTCTTGTTTTATCTTCAGGTCATTTCGATTTCTGATTTCACTAGTTACCGTCCAACTTTTGATTTTATCCTTCACAGTTTTTACAAAACTTGCATAACTGCAAAAGTAGTTGCTTATTTAAATGAAACCAAAGCACGATTCGCAAGCCACAGTATTTGTGCGACTCTAAGATCATTTTACCCATTCGCTGCAACAATCGCATTCCGTCTTCAAGTTTTCAATATTTTGGCCTGCCGACTGGTATTGTGATTCAACCGGAGGACCGAAGTAATGCTTGTTCTTTTGCAATATTTAGGAATTTGAATAATTAGCCGAGCGACTAGTCTGGTATTGCGCACTAAAATATAGAAACGCATTCCTAGGTTTGGTGGGGTAAGGTCAACATATCCATATAATGTTTGGAAACCATACGTCTTACTCTAGCAAGCCATGTAGTTTATCAAGAAAATTTTAATATCTTGCCTTACTGTTTATAATCTGCTACATAGTGGTAGTGGCACCACATTTGCTTTTTCAGTAGTACAGTTTTTATCTAATATAGTGTCACCTAATCGTACGTTGCATTAAAATTCTCAATTTTTTCAAACCCACTGAACACGAGTCAGGTAGAAAATGAAAATTAAGTAATCAAGGCTTAATCAAATCCAATATTTTCCCGAATAAAACAGCCTAACTTCATAAGCTTCACTACAGCTGTGTAGTTGCCCTAGTTCTGTACTGAATATTGATTTACATCTCCCTGAGAATAATATTGGCGTTATCACTGCAGTTATCCCATTCTTATCGATCACTTCATATCTAGCAACCTGACTGCATCTTAGCACACTTCTTTCTTTCTTTCTTTTGTGCGACTATCTCCTGGAGGATGAGTCGGCTTCAATGAAGATTCTTGGGGATTTGGATACAAATCGGCGTCCCCAGCACCACTCACAGTTGATAAGCGTTACTCTGCAGTACTACTGGCTTGTAATTTCATATTTAAAAGAAACCTGTATTGAAGCAGTGCCGCGTAGTTATAGACTGCCTTGATACTCAAGCCTAGGTCTATATGAAGAAATAACAGCGTGTTTTGCATACATCTCAACACCGGTGGCGAATCAACTTAGCACAGTACTTTCACTCATACTGACATTTTATTTTGATCAACCGTTCGCCACATTGCGAACTCACATAATGCCATCAATCTGAGTTTCTGCGATCCATTCTACGAAGTTTCCATGAGATCGACTTTATACTTGTCTTTAAACCCGTGCTCTCTCTGTGCTGCTAAGAATGGTCTCAGTGGGATTGCTTTAATTTTTCCGTCGACTCATTACAGCCGCCTATTTTTAAAAGTGTTATAAATGTTTCACATACTCATTCCCTTGTACAATATTAATCGTATGACTAGTGTCGATTTTTTTGTGGTATCGTCATTTCTATTTTTTAATTTCTCAGTATTTCATGTCACTCACTTTATTGTTGCTTCTATTGATGCCGTTTTATGAATAGACGGTAATTTCTGTTGCTACAATTCATTGTTTATGTGCCATCGTATTCCTATTTTGAATCTTGAACGGTTTATTTTACCGACGTATCCTCTCCAACTTTTTCAGTTGTATTACATGAGTATCCGAATTGCATGGATTCTTAACCCTTCGCGATTTGTTTCCCGTTCGTTGATCATTTCACCTTCTCTTCACAGATGATCTGATTTCGTCGTGTTGGCTGCAATATAAGAGCCGCACTATTTATTATAGTCGACGTCGAATCTCGCTGTTTGATCAGATTTAAATATTGTGCTGAAACGTCCTCCTTAAACTCATCACAACACAATGGAGTTTAATTTGGTTTCAACAATGGATCGATTTCGGAAGATTACTTGATCATCCCCAATATATTACTTTCGGTTTTGTTTTATGTTTCTGAATTACTTTTTACTTTTTTTCATTTTCTCTATCAATTTAGATTTAGATCTAACGTTGTCACTTTATTGTGTCATTTGAAGATTCCTCATGCGGATCAAGCTGTCTGATAATGTTATCTCACTTTTAGAGAGGAGAGATATTTTCCTGACAACACCAATTCTGCTGGCTTCAATGTCAACGCTTTTCACCAACCAAACAAATTCGAAGAGGGTGAAGTGCGCGACAGATCGGATCCCGCGTTTGCACAAACGGATGGTATGTGGGCCTTTTACGCTTGAATTTAAGTACAAATGTGAAGGCTTTAAATCTATGTTTTGTAAAGATAAATCTGCCGAACCTAATCTATTCTAGATACTGTGGAAACTTATGAGAACATTTTCCAAATGATAATTCTTAGACACCTTTTCTTTATATTGTAACGGGTAATTTTGCTAAATTAGAGGTATGGCGTAATTCGAGAAAGTTCAGTTGATGGGGACAATACTGAACTACATCCAGTAAATTCGTGATGAAATGTTGATCAGTTAATGATAAGTGATCAAATAGAAAATATCATTTTAATTTATTACTGTTACTTGTCTCCCATGCTTGGTAGCTTTACGGGTCCGCTCTACCATGCTAACCTTTTTTCAGCATGTCAGCGTTATTTTGACCTGACATCTTAGGCTTCAGCAGCTCGAGCGTCACACTGAACCGATCTTCTTACCATAGTGTGATTTATGTATTTCCCTCCATGCCCCTTGAACTTAGTACTGCTCACAGATCCTCGCATGCACGTGCCTCTATTCTCATGTACATGGATGCTGTGTACCCAACGCTGCTAAAGCGATTCACCAAAGGTACTGAACTGTTTGCAGAAACACTGGAATCTCACTCTCATTTTCTCTGTGCAGTCTCTGACCGCACGGCACTTTGCATGAATTCAGACGTTTGCTTCAATACAAGCGTCGCTTTCCGTGTAAATGCCAAGAAATGAATTTCATGATTTTACTACTAATTCTTTTTTACCCCACGTTTGCTTGAAGGTTCCAATTTCAATGAAATGCGATCTAGCAGCGTGTCGAAAGACTGCCAAACAAACATGTCTTCGTTGGTTCCACGTTTGCCGACTAATCCGGCCGGTCTTCTCGGTCCTGCGACAGTTCAGTTTACGTTTGCACCACCACCGATCATCAATCGTTTTGTGTCTATGCCACCCCCACGAGCTCCTCCAATTCCGATTAACGGGGTGTATGCTTCGTTTCCGGGGATGCCACCGACAATCAATAGTCAAGGTGTGTATTTTTTGATCGTTTTGTTTTCGTCACGGTTGTGGAATCGCTCCGTACTTCTGTGCTGTGCCGTACCGCACTAAATTGATTGGCCCCCTTTAATGAGCTGAAACACGCTGGAGCCTCATTACCATTTTTAATTTCTTTATATCTGCCTAGGCAACCTCACAGTAACTTATCCCACGTGCAGTCTGACTGTGCGCACGTCGCCTGGATCAGGCTTGTGCTTGTATACACACCTTCACATGCAATATACTGCAGCCGGATTTCTCATCAACTCGTTTAATATCTATCAGTTTTTATTCACCTATCTTAACCTTAATTGCTAATCGTGTTACCACTTTGGCTATTAGTCAGCTAATGATTTGTCCTGTCACGGTTAGACGTACTAAATACTCTGGTCTGTGCGTGTGTATTTGATGTCGTTCACCTCCGGCAGTCGATGTCAACCATTAATGTACATTGCAAGCGCGTGATTATCTTCTCCATCGTCATCATGGACAGCATTACGCTAGTAGCAAGTACCAAACGCCTAACTGCCGTATAACCATGACGCGTTAACATTCTAAAAATGGGGAAAGGTGGGACTTGAAATGCTACCAAACCTGTAGAAGATTAGGCACATACACAATGGAATCTAACATGCAATCAAATGTTGTGAACGAGTAGAGCGACATCGGCATGATAGCATCATAACAAACTTTCCTCACCACTCACACTCATCGAAGATGTCTACAACCTCTAAACACGATTTTGAGCCATATCACTAAACGCAAGAAGCCACTGAAAATTCTGATATCTTTGCTCTCGACCCTAGCGACCGGTCGCTCCAGCTGTAGGTTGTTCATCTGCTTGAGCCAATTCAGAGACTGGCACCCATACAACGACACCATTTCGACTTACAAGTGTCCAAACGTTTTCTCTCGAGCGATCAACCCTTCAACTAGAGGACATTGAAGCTCGCGAAAATTCACAATCATCTGAATCTTATACGACACTTCTTCGGTGAAAGAGTGGTAAGCTTCTGGAACAAGCTGCATGAGGAACTAATCGATTACACGGACGTGCAATCGTGCAGCATTTCTGTGCTGTGTGGATAACATCGTGTCAAGTTGATTGGCCAATGGTAGTGAGCTGCATGCTGAAACACGCTGGAGTCCCCTGCCATTTATATGTCCCCCTTCATATCTGTCTAGGCTTGGGCAACCTGACAGTATCTTCGCCCACGTGCAGTCTCTGACTGTGCGGCACTTTGTCTGGATTAGGCTTGTGCTTTCATACCATCATACCACACGAGTGGCAAACAAAACCGCGTTAGAAACAGCGATGGTGCGTGCGTACAATGTGTTAAATCCAATATCGTGGTCTTGTGCAAAATGCTGCGGATGTTATCTTTGTTTGTCCAGTCACAAACAAACACGAAACAACGGTAATTGTCACGAGACTTCAGTGTATTCTCAGTTGCAGCTCATTGACGCTGGCGGTGTTACATCAACGTGACAGAACTGCCCTGCACGATTACATATCCGCTCAAATTTAATTTCCATTAGTGATTCATACCGGATTGGTCATCTAAATATGCAATACTCTTGTTATCAGTCCAAGCTCTACTAACATAATCGTTTTTCCCGTCAAGTGCTAAACATATCTGCTCTTTTGTGACTACCTAGCTAAGCGCATGTTTGCGATTGTTACTTGCACCTGAACTGGTTTTGTAGAGAAGGCTGTTTCGTGACGAATCAAAGGTTCTGTTAATTAACTGACAATTTACGGATGTCTGGATATCCATCCACAACAATTGAATTATATATTTCCCTTAAATAAACCCAGTATGTCTCGCATAATTCATTTGCTAGCACGCATAACACGTAGGGTTATAACCCCCATCATATCTGCCTAGTCCTGGAAAACCTGACAGTATCTTAGCCCACGTGCAGTCTCTGACTGTGCGGCACTCTGCCTGGATCGGGCTTGTGCTTTCATGCCATAACCATAAGTCGTGTGCACTCATTTTACCACAGAGCCCTTACTAGCAAATATGAATAGCGCTCCAGATTTTTCTTGGTATGGTATGGTATGGAAACACAAACCTGATCCACACAAAGTGCCGCACATTCAGAAGCTGCACGTGGGTTAAGATACTGTCAGGTTTCCCAGGCTTAGACAGATATGAGGAAGAAAAAAGAACACGAAATGGTAGTGAGACTTGGTGACCAAACTGTCCCATCTTATACATAATGTTGCGTCATATTTTCCCACACTCAACAGTATCTTTCCTACTTTCAAATCTCATCTTCCACCTTCCAGGGCCATTCGCCGCACCACCTCCGATTACGCTACCAAACATGACGCCACGTGTGGCTGAACCAATTCGATTGAATGTGAGTCGAATTCTGGTCACGTGTTTTTCGTTTATCACGTGAATCATTAACACTTTCTACCCATCCGAATCCCATTGCAGATTCAAAGGCCAGAATTCCCCGTGATCAACCGTCTTGTGCCGCCTCCACGTACGTTATATCGCTTTTGCCAGTTTTCGATCACATTCGCTCTGCTGTTATCCGTTTATACGAATCAGCACACGGGTAATGAACGTGAACTCATCTACTTTCACGGCGCTTTGAATGGATTAGTGTCGACAAACTGCTTTGCTAATAATACCTGTCGTATTTTTTGTTTGATCTCAGCCTGAGTGAACTAAAAGAATCTCTGCCCACGTTCACAATTATTCACGCCAGATTTCTTGTATGTATGGTATGAAATCACAAGCCAGATCCAGGCAAGGTGCCGCACAGTCGTGGACTGCACGTGGGCTAAGATACTGTCTATATATTCGATCTTAATTGATTTGAGAAGAAAGTCAGTTTGAATGGAGCCAGCAACGCTTTACTAATTTAGGGATGAGTGTACAATATGTGTGGAAACACACGACTGATCCTGACAAAGTGCCGTAGTCAGACTACACGTGAGCTAAAATACTGTCAGGTTGCCCAGGCCTCGACAGATATGATTGTGGGGAATAGTAGTGAGACTCCTGCGTATTTCAGCATGCAGCTCACTACCACTGGTCATCAATTTAACGGTGTTAGCCGCGCAGAACAGAAGTACTGTACAATTGCACATCCGTGCACAGTAGCTGAAGCGCAAATAATAAGAGTTTCGTCAAGGCAAAACCTATGCAACAAACAAACAGCAGTCATGACACTGCGTATATAAAACCTCTTAGGATACTCGCTCAGCTTAATTCTGTTTTCGTTCTCATATCCGCCTATCTTAGCAGTCTATGGTTAGGCTTGTGATTTCGTTGGCTAGTGCTATTTGTCTGTAACGTCTGTATGACCAAACTCAGTTTGGTTTCTGACTTTTCTACGGGTTTCTATCACTGTTCCGTCGCACCAAAAAACATGGAAAACGTTTGGCAATGCTCACTGGACGTTTTCGTTTGAATATGGCTCAATCAGCAGTGCCAGTATTTGTTCCTGTTCTGGTAATCAGATATACTATTTCGGTTCTTACCGTTGGCAGATGGGCACTTCATCGGTATCGACATGGTACTTTTCCCCCCATTTACATAATCAAAGACAGCATTACACCGGTAGCGCGTACCGAATGCTTAACTGCCACACAACCATGAAAAAGTAAAATCCTAAAAGATGGGGAAGGGTGAGACTTAAATAGCTACGGATTCTATGGAAGAGTAAGCACAAACAAACTGGGTAGAGGTGCCTACACCTCGAATGGAACATGCATTCAAACAACTTTCGAGTAGAGCGACATCAGCATGGCAGCTTCCTTGCGGCTTTCACTGTCATGCGTCATAAAAAGCTTTTCTCGTTATTCCACTTGACAATATACAAGGTTAAGCAAACACTCCAAGAAGATGCTTAGTGCAAGACCGCCATTGAACACGGTTTCGGGACATATCCTGAAGCGTAACTAGCCATTGCGATATCTGATCGCGGGGACCCCAGCCTTGAAGACGTACTGCGCACTTTGGGAAGATTAATAGTAAAAGTTTTTAACTGCCATTTACACTTCTATCCAGGGTTATAAATAATTGCTCATTCCCTCTCTCTCTGCCTGTGTTTGCAGCAATGAGCATTTCAACCATGATGCCACCTCCGCCTTTGCCCAACATGACCATGCCACCGACCAGTCTCCCTCAGGTGGAACCTCGGGCAGCACCACCCCCGTCGGGACCATTCAACCCACCGACGCCCAATGGTATTGTGGCTGAGTCGCAGCAGGAAGTAGATCAGGTATGCACTATTTCATCCGTGCCCATTTGTTTGGGATTTTGCTCTGTCGTTATTACTGGTTACGTCCGTCCTAAGGACTGATCGACCCGTAATCTAATTCACTGCGTCCACCGGTCACTGGTCTGATTTATCACAGACTTTCTATGGCTACTTCCATGTATGTATGAATGAAATGATGAACCTGATCCAGGCAATGTGCCGCACAGTCAGATTGCACGTGAACTGTCAGGTCACCCAGGCCTAGACAAATCTAGGAAAAGAAAAATAGGAGTAAGGCTCCAGTGTGTTTTCCCATGCAGCTCATTACTGATTATTATTTTAACGCGATACTTGGTCGGTAGTTGAAAAGTGTCTATGTCTATGTCCGTCTTAAATTCATGAATCTGTTCATACTTTTGCCCAATATCCGACATCACGACGTACAAACTTTCCATTACTATTAACTGTTGCTCTGTCGTGCAATCTGGCAGTACTTCGGTGCTGTGCAGTTAAGGGTGCTAAATTATTTTCTCACTGTTAGTGATCGGCACCGGGAAACTGGCTGGTGTTTTTTATTCTCACCTATCTAGTTAGGCGTGGGAAACCTGACAGGATCCTAGCCCACGTGCAGTCTATGATTGTGCGGCACATAGTGTTGAACGAGCTTGTGACTTCATACATATATTAGTGCTTGCTCATTAGACGGAACGTGTAAGATTCGTCTCGAATAACAACGATGAAACTTCTACTCAAACTCCTGCACTTTTTACCATTTATAGTCCAGTTTATCGGTTTCCATGTTTCTCCAGCTTAGCGTTTCCCCTTTTTACCGTTTATTCACAATTTTCAAGATGAACCAATTATATGAACGAGCTTGCGAGTTGTACGAACAAGCGGTGGCCAAAGTAAAGGCAACCGGTGCCTCGATTTCACTTGATGCCCCTCCGCGACCTCCACCTCCGGTTTCAATCATACCTACAACCAGATTAGCGGCACCACCAACCGCTGCTCCACCCCCTGTGCTGCCCACCGCCCCGCCACGTTTGCAACTGCCGCAGCCTCGTCCTGTCGAACCGCGTGCACCACTCACCGTTGTGGAACACCCACTGCCAGACCCGGTTGTGACTACGACCAGTTCGTCCAGCTCACAGTCCATCTATGGCATTGCTTATGCCAGCGCGTACGAGCAAACGCAAAAAGCCATCGCCAATTCGGAAAACGGTGGACCTGCCCCCAGTACCACGGAGTATGCGGTTACGTGGCAACGTTACATGGATTATTACTTGCGTTATTATTTGCAAGCTTACACCGCGATCATGTCGGGACAGTCGGCGCCAGTGGTAACGGCGTCACCGCAAGCGGCAACTGCCGCTTTCGCCTCTGAGTCGGCTCCCAAACCGAATGTTGCAACGACAACAGAAGTAAGTCCTCGTTTCTATGTGATAGTGTGTGGATGTGCGATCGTGCAGTACTTTTGTGCCGTGCAGCTAACTGCGCTAAATTGATTTGTGACCTGCACGCTGAAGTTACTGTTAGTTTTATTTCCCTCATATCTGTCTTGACATGGGCGACGGGCAGTATTTTAGCCCACATGCAGTCTATGGTTCTGTGGCAGTTTGCCTAGATCGTTATTGTGATTTCTTACATACACATCACATCCCCGCACATGTAATCCGCGGACAGCGGGAGTAAACCCATCCGAAGTGGGATTTGTTGATTGTAAGTGAAACATGTGTTTCGGTGACGTAGAAGTGCGCTGGGAGGATACTTACTTTTGTGCGACCATCTCCTCCTGGAGGATGAGTCGGCTTCAAATAAGATTCTTGAGAATTTGGGTACAAAGCGGAGTCCCCAGCACCACTCGGCGTTTGTTCGAGTCAGCTTCTCTAGCCTTTGCACAACCAAGTGCGACCTGCAAGGCAACAGGGAGTTGCCAGAAAGAGGTGGTCTACCAGACTCTGTTCCAGGTTTTTCCTCAGTGTTTTCTCCCGAAGCCTTTCCCGCGATCGGGTGTCCCACAAGGCAGCGGAGGTTTAAAATCAGGGTTTTCCTTCCCTTAGATGAAATGCCCTCCAGGGCTAACGAGCTACATCTGCCCGAAGCAAACTGGTTTTCAGGCGCCAGTCACTCGCCCTCGCCCCTTCTCCTGTTGGTAGAAGCAGTTCCGCCGGGCTCGGAGAGCCACTCGTGCAGGCCAGAAGCTGGACTTGGTTGTAAGTGAAACATGTGTTTCGGTGACGTAGAAGTGCGCTGGGAGGATACCCGAAAATTAAGCTTCCTGGTGCTAAACTTGTGATGTCAAAACGTTTGCAAATGACTGTGAAACAGTGTACTTGGTCAATGTTTCGAGTTTTATACCGCTATTAGCTCGCCGATTCTAAAACAATTGGACAATTTTGTTCTACAATTGGTTTGAACTTCATGCTTTGTCTATCATTACTCGCATACCGGTCCCCATTCGATGACTGCAAACATTCTGAAGCCGAAAAGCGTGCAGATACGAATATTTGTTTCAAACCTGTGTTCAGCTCTTTATTATTTATTATCGCCTTCCACACTATTTTTCTGACCTGTCATTATCCTATTGCTTTACGGACCCTTTTGCTTATTTTGACCTTGATTTACTGCGCTCGAGAACGAAGTCTTTGATGATTCATTTTCTGAATCTTTGCAAACATTCGGACAGGGTTTCGTTGAGTCCTGCTTTTGCTGGTTCCGCGAAACGGTGTCCGAATGTTTGCAAAGATTGAGAAAATGAATCATCAAAGACTTCGTTCTCGAGCGACATGGTAAAACCTTTCTTGAACATTCCACCAGATCTGGTCTCAGGCATAGTTGATTGAGCAATATTCTCCACGTATGCAGACAAAGCGAAAACGAGCGAATTCGAGCGTTGATAGTTATTCTCCACGAAAAAACGTAATTGAGTACTATTGATTCTTATTTGACAATCAATGAAACGTGCAAGTTGAGTGACGCGCAAAATCCCAGAGGTATATCAGAACCCAAAGCGGATTTGTCTATAAAGGCGGTACTGTATTGGGGTTAATCGGGTATAATCCGGGTCAATGTCAATACAATATCGAGTACGTACCAAGTTACGTACACGAGTCAAAAATCAAATCAAGTTCAAATGTCCGACCGTCCCACGCAATCGAGATTACGACAAATTGTGCGCAGTAAATCAAGGTCAAAATAAGCAAAAGGATAATGACAGGTCAGAAAAACAGTGTGGAAGGCGATATTGACGGAACAGAAAGAAACAACACCGCCCCCCCCAAAGCCAGCATGGCTTTCGTTCCATGCAGACTTTCTTTAAATGTAAGACGTACGTGATCGGGACGCAAATGCACGTAGCCACGTCTAGCAAAGTTAGAATTAGCAAGATCATGCAACACCGAGGTAATCATAACTGAATATTCACCAGCTGGTATATCAGCGACTTTCCCTGGTGATACTGTAAAGGGATGGACGGTTCGACCCAAGCTATAGAATACAACATGAGAGGCGAATGATTGGACTTGAATAGCAGGTAATACGGTATGATCAGACTCTTTTAAATAAAACATGGGGGTGACTTTACCGTAATAGTCCTTTACAACGGTGCACATGGGGTAGATGACTGGACTGGCAGAAAAGGTTAAATGAGCACACGTTGAAGGTCGCCCTCCAGTAATCAATTCATTAAACATGCTCGGGTAAATTGGATATCAAATATCCAGAGGACGGTGAATACGATAAAGTCGAACCTGGGTTTATGGCATATTTAGCATGTTCCGACTTGGTGGTGCTGAGGAATGCACTCACGTGCGACCACACCTTAGACATATCATCCGTAAAAATGATCGGATTGATGAAGCTTTCCATGCTATACGTAGATAGAACTTAATAAACCCAGGTTCGGCTATATCGTATTCACCGTTCTCTGGATATTTGATATCCAATTTACCCGAGCACGTCAATGTTATAGTCGAAAGCATACGACCCTCGTTTAATGAATTGATTACTGGAGGGCGACCTTCAACGTGTGCTCATTTAACCTCTTCTGCCAGTCCAGTCATCTACCCTATGTGCACCGTTGTAAAGGACTATTACGGTAAAGTCACCCCAATGTTTAATTTAAAAGAGACTGATCATACCGTATTACCTGCTATTCAAGTCCAATCATTCGCCTTTCATGTTGTATTCCATAGCTTGGGTCGAACCGTCCATCCCATTACTGTATCACCAGGGAAAGTTGCTGATATACTGCTGCTGGCGAATATGCAGTTATGATTACCTCAGTGGTGCATGATCTTGATAATTCTAACTTTGCTAGACGTGGCTACGTGCATTTGCGTCCCGATCACGTACGTCTTGCGTTTAAAGAAAGTCTGCATGGAACGAAAGCCATGCTGGCTTTGCGGGGGGGGGGGCGGTGTTGCTTCTTTCTGTTCCGTCAATATCGCTTTCCACACTATTTTTCTGACCTGTCATTATCCTTTTGCTTATTTTGTCCTTGATTTACTGCGCACAATTTGTCGTCGTGTCGATCTCGCGGGACTTTCGGTTATTCGATCTTTCATTTGATTTTGACTCGTGTACGTAACTCGCTACGGACACGATATTGTTTTTGACATTGACCCGGATTTGTACCCGGTTAACCCAATAATTGTGTACCGCATTTATTGACAAATTCTCATGTATCTCTGATATACCCGGGATT
This sequence comes from Atriophallophorus winterbourni, assembly GCA_013407085.1. Classification (NCBI taxonomy): domain Eukaryota; kingdom Metazoa; phylum Platyhelminthes; class Trematoda; order Plagiorchiida; family Microphallidae; genus Atriophallophorus; species Atriophallophorus winterbourni. The sequence continues at coordinate 18,356 of JACCGJ010014559.1, forward strand.
AGGCTCGTCACTCAACTTGAAACAGTTTCTTAATTGTCAATTATAGTAAAATAGGTATTGTATAACGATGTTTGTGACTACTCATCCGTACCAAGCCCATCGAAATATTCACAAAGTCGATCAAGGCGGTCCATAATAGAAGCACTAGACTCAAGTTTCGCTCTTATTTGAGCTCATCAGCAGTGCATATCCTCCGCTTCCAATGGGATTCGAACCCCCGACCATCGCCATAACGTCCTGGGCTACCATGCACCGTTTGACCAATCGCAATTAAGCATTTATGAATCCTTCTCAGGACTGGCACATTTGAGTAGCTTTGGTTTGCCCAACCAGCCCAGAATGAGCTGGCAACATTTGTTGTGGTCGCCCAACCGAACAGATCTGCGTGCTAGGTCTTCCCATCGATGAATGCGGTAGTATAACGATGCTTGATCAAATCCGGTGCTAGGCACGATCTTATGCATGCATATCACCCAATAAATTGTTTCTCATTCAGGTGACCAAGTCCGTTAACACCCCCACCGAGCTCTCGCCACCAGTCACCAAACGGTCGAAATTGGATGAACCTGTTTTGCCGGTAGAACAGCCAGAAACGGCACCTCCAGCGACCGCCGATAAGGAGACACCGGCGCAACGTGAGACAGGAAAAGAAACCGCCTCGGATGATGGTAAGCGTTACAAACCCGCACAACATTTACATTGACCGCTGCTTTCCCACTATATTCACTTTCCATCCGTTTCATGTTTTTCGGATACATAATGTTAATGGGAAAGGAAAACAGTATTTTCTTTTACACGAGGTTCAAAAGGATGTAAACAATATGCTGTCTTTCTATTAATCTCGATTGATCGCAAAAACGTCGAGTTCTACACTCTGTCCTTCCTGTTTTTTGCTTTTGCAAGTTTTAGACGTTTTAACGAAGCTTCGCATTACTCTTAAAGCCATTCTCTGCTTTTAATGAACGAAGTTGAACGTTCATCGTCCATATAGAACGTAATTCTGTCTTGGTACGCATGTTAAAGTGTCTGGCCTATTTAACCCACCCTCGGTCAATTTTAGGCAAACGTACTCTACACTAGTCACGAGTCGCACACAAAAGTTGCTGCTATCAACACTTTCTTTAAATCATGATAGATTTACTGTGCCTATGCCCCCTGCAAAATAACCATGCGTCTCCGACTGCTCTCTCTATTACTATCTGGTCGCACAGTCTGCTTAGAATGTTTTCAAAGAGTCGTATTTTTTTCACAAACGAACAACGTTCAGATCCAATTGACATTAGCGTGGGGAGGCTTCTCACATTAACACAAATCAAGAACTCGTCCAGCCATTAGACTTTCACCTAAATCGGTATCGATTTCAAACTATTGACAGCTCGGTCAGGATATCTGACCGAGTTTTATCCCCATCATTTCTGTCCTTCCTTCAACGTGTTTCATTTTTTCCCCAGTCAATTCGTCCAAATGCATTTGGATCAGTAATCTACCACAAGGAGTCAAAGCCGTTGATGTCAAGGAGCGATGTTCCCCGTTCGGGCGAGTAAGTCCACGTGATGTGTTTAAAGGCGAATCATATTTCTCCTCCTTATATTGTGGGGAGAGGAACATGCTGTCCGCTCTTTTTCTGATGGTGGGTTTAATCTTGCGTGTGCTTTCCACAGGTACAGACCATCAAGATAATCGGCAGCCGCAAGAGTAATCCACCTTCGATCTACGCTTATCTGGTGATGGAATCCACTGAGGCAGCAACACGCTTGCTGAATGGTTTGCAAGGCGCGAAGATTATGGACACCGAGATCAAGATCAAACGGGTAAGATTTATTGGTTTAACCTATCAACTCACATCATTCACTCATCATTATCCTTGGTAACCGGATGCTTAACTGTCATAAAACCATGGAAAAATAGAATCCTAAAATATAGTAAAGTGTAGCTAAGACAAGCACAAACAAACCGGAATGAGGCACCTACACACCTAAAATTGAACTGACATTCATTCAAGTCATGTGAACGGGTAGAGCGACATCAGCGCGACAGTTTCCTTGCGGCTTTCACTGCCGCGCATCATAACTAGCTTTCCTCGACACTCCACTTACCAACAAGCTTAATGAAACACCTCAGGAAGACGTCTACAATAAAACTACCACCTTACATGGTTTTAATACGGATCACTAGTCACTCTGATATTGGATAGCAAGGGCCCGTACCCAAAAAGACTGGCTTTGGAAAGCTTAGTGGTAAGGGGTTTTAGCTGCCTATGCCATGATTGGCCATCGGAGGGAGCTGCATGCTGAAACACGGTGGAGTCTCACTACCATTTTTATGTTCCTTCTCATATATGTCTAGGCCTGGGCAACCTGACAGTATGTTAGCCCACGTGCAGTCTCTGACTCTGCGGCACTTTGCATGGATCAGGCTTGTGCTTTCATACCATGACATGGGAAGTGTACTCGGTGACCCCCGTTATGATGAAAGCACAAGCCTGATCCAGGCAAAGTGCCGCACAGTCAAAGACTGCACGTGGGCTAAGATATTGTCAGGTTGCACAGGTCTATACAGATATGAGGGCGGAATAGAAATAGAAATGGTAGTGAGACTCCAGCGTGTACTCGCGTGCAGCTCACTACCGTTGGCCAATCAATTTAGCACGGTGTTAGCCGCACAGCACAGAAATGCTGCACGATTGCACATCCGCGCAATAGAAATGGTAACGAGACTTCAGCATGTTTCAGGATGGAGCCAATCAATTTAGCACAATGTTAGCCGCACAACACATAAATGATGCACGATTGCACATCCGTGCAATCCCTAGCACAAAGTGAGCAGTGCTCGCAAGGTTTTGTTGTGAAATAGCTTGAGAACAGCTTCACAACGGTTCCACGTGCAGT
>JACCGJ010014560.1:0-14409 GCA_013407085.1 Atriophallophorus winterbourni
CTACAAAACTTGTGACCGGGCTATATAACTGGCCATACGAGGAGAGGATTGCAACTCTAAACCTCTTTGACTTTCCGTACCGTCATCTCAGGGGTGACTTGCTCCTGCTGTTCAACATTCTGCATACAGTGGATCACCCACTTGAACACCTGTTTCATCGGCAAGAAGCACGTGGTAGCAGATCGCAAGGCTACAAGTTAATTATTCCACACTCCAGATCAAATTGTCCAAGGTTTTTCTTTGCTGTCAGAGTCTGTTTTCTATGGAACTCCCTGCCCCCACATATCGTTTGCGCAACAAGCCTGAACATGTTCAAGGCTGAACTTGACAAGTATATGTTGACCAAACCCAACCTTGCACCTGAATACACGTGCTGACTTTCCATGTGTATAAAACATTTGTGTTGTTTTATGAATTCCCTATATTTTTAATCTGTGGTTACTGTAAAGTATTTACTTTTTTTGGACCATTAAAACTTTGAATTACGGCATCTGTCACGAAACAGGTGTGAGTGACGACAAGTACCCTAACGATTCTACCGACCATTGTTAGACCATCATCCTTCTTCGCGAAAAACTTAAGTTTCGATAGATCTATCCTTAATACTACTTTCGATGTACTATTTGTAACAGTTATTCGATAATAAATAAAATGCTCTTAGCCTAATTCTAGTCGCTGATGGAATGAGATAAGTTCTAATAATAAAGTTCTCGCATTGTCTGACGGTCAGTCAAGTGCCAATATGAAAGCGAGAATCGATATCGGAAGTAGTTTGTTCTTGCGATTAAAAACCATGGACAAGTTTAGCGAAAAAAGATGTTGTTGACTTTATGTAACTCGGCGCCTTATATTTCATACTTTTCTATCTATCATCTTAGCTGTTTATGGTGGAACCGAAATTCTATCTCGCTCTTACGCATATAAAGATTGGAATGATTTTGCGATTGTAATACACCAGAATAACGATGTATTACATTCGCAAAACTACTTGATCGGGTGCAGCACATCCCATACCCAGAGCCAATGGTCATGATGGGATTGACCGATTTTACACAAAGGATTGACATGATCCTAACATTTAAAATACTGCGGATACTCCGCGATTTGATAAAAGTTAGTTCCTTTAAGAATGCACTGAGTCACCCAAGTTGTCTCGTTATACCGCAATCAAGACTCGATTGTAGACGTCATTTGTTCTCGGTGCGTATTTGCTTTCTGTCACTATCACAGGATATTGTGAACGCTCCTACGATTTCAAACCGAAACTGCATGCTTATATCAAAGAGCACTCCGCTATCGGCCCTATATATTGACCCCACACAAACCAAGCAGCTAAATGGAATTTTGATTGCATCCTCTGTAATTTCATATAGCTGTTATCTAATGGTACATGTAAAGCGATTGATTTTTTCACCATAAAATCTTGATTCTTGAACGATCACTTAATTCCTATACGTTTGTGTGGAAATCGGTGAATAATATGCAGTGAATTATCCTTTTAACATTTTTCGCGATTACATGCTGCAACATCCCCACTTTGTTTACCACAGCCTTTAGAAGCAGCATCGAACAAAGGAGACGAACACCCAAGTTCTAAACGCCGGCACTCACTACGGGTTCAACGACAAAAACATGAAGTCCTGAAAAAACACAGCGATTTTGTCAAAGTACGATGATGGTTTTGTCAAATTGGCTAGAAATGCATTCCTAGCGATGATACAATATCTCGGTTCTGTAATGTGGGTTTTGAAATTGAAACTGATCTTTGAACCTACATCCTTAGGGTCGCAATCTCTTTCACTCTGCAGTTAAACAATCTGACCAGTATAAATCAGCTGGGTAATTGCTTTCTCTCCTTTAAAGTTCAATGTCAGCTGATCGCATTTTAGAGCCTATTGACACGAGTTACGTAAGCTTACACACAATAAAGCGCCTCAAATCGGGTTCGATTAGAAGAATCAATGTTTCCTATCAAAATTTTGTTCCATTGTTGTGAATCACGAAATTACCTTGGAAACCATTCATGTTCGAACTATTTATTAAATAAATCGGCTACAGGAAGTAATCCTAGTGAATAAAATTTCGATCAACGCAACTCTCGACTCCGAATTCCCTTCAGTGTGCAGCGTCAAATAACTTCAGTAACAACAGCTACCAATCAAACACATTGCCGCGTTAACCTTAGGATATTGCAAAGCACTTAATTTGTAACTAAAATATGAAGCCTCAACGGGATACAAACTAACTGAGATAAGTCCAAGTGTTTAACCGCCACGTTTTGATTTCGCCTTGAAACTCTCAACGAACAGCGTGGTACTTAATAAAGCTGGTCTAGCTGCTCAACGTTGTGTGCGATTGCACCGATTTCAAATACTCTAATATTTGATCATGGAACCTCAACCGAACAGGCTAAACTGTTGGTAGAATATATGCGACGGATATGAGTTCCATATGATAACTAGCTATTTCAAATTTATCTCATGGAATATATGCTTACATTTGTGTAATACATTGCTCGCAGAACCTACCACAATGGATCACAGAACACACACGTTTGCTGAACAAAGCTAGCGAGGAGAAGACCAATATGATGGGTGAGTTACAGTGTTGAGAATCTCAGAGGATGATGATTTTTCAGCTGCGACAGGGCAGTGCTAACCCGTGCACCTTTCAATCAAGTGGTTCGAGGCGGCCAGACATTTTGGAAATTACGTCTAGTGATAATTCTCCACCATAGCTAGCTTTAAATGTCTCGTTTCATGAGTAATAATTGTCCCTTAATTTACACAACATAACTGGTTTTTTCCTGTGGAGACAGTAAGATTAGGTTTGATGTGCATTGGTTGAGCCATGCTGATTAACAGTTGCATTCAAGCATAACTTCGTTTAGCTTGCAGATGTTTTCGAAATCAGACGGCAAGATAAACGGCTGGACTGTTGACGACTTAACGTATCGTGCTAACGAAACCAGGTGTATGAACCGGCAGTATGGGTTCTGTTGTACACAGGGGCACTCATTCAAACGAATGCAAGCTCCTAGTTGACTAGAATCCAAAAGAATGAATTGGGTAACAGATTAAACATTACACAGCAAGCTTCGATAGACGGGTGAGTATGCAGCTTACGTAAAATGACGATGAAACCCATTATTGCTTCAATCAGATGTCGTATTTTAACTGTCCCTCACTCACGAATCAAATGTAGACGACATTTTTTGTCGTGCGAGTTTGTTTTACTTGGAACAATTTACCAGATTATGTTTGACCCTAAACCCATGCATTGAAGAAAACTATACATCTTGACACCAAGCATCTATATTTGTCATCCCACCAATCGAAAACAAGCGTTCCTTGTCGCCATTTTATTTTAAAAACGTTGGAAGCTACACCGATCCAGACCAGAGCCACGACTATTATGCAGGCCTCTGAAAAATCGAATTGGCTGTATACTGCTAGAGGAGTCTAAAGAGCTAAAGACCTATTTGACCACTTCAACTTGACTGACGATTATTGATCACTATGCGTTAGGTAATTTTATTTTCATTTTTCGCCATTGCAGCCTACGTCAACCTGCTAACCGATCGACTTCGACAGGATATTGAACAACTGGAAATGATCAAAGGTGAACTACACGTCATAACCGCACAAGCTTCGCGGCAAACAACAAATATGAGCACAACAGGGACATCAAAATGCTAGCACTTGTTCACAGGATAATGTTTGCATGGCGAGAAATGTTGTCATGGGATTATATTCTCTCATTGAGCACGAGGCCCGATAATGTAACACGAAGGGATAAAGTTGTTTTAATATACATCACAAGTAATTAGATAACCGCCGCTACTTGGTTCTGACACTGCGATGAATAAGTTATTTAGTATGTCATGAGCGCAGGTCTGACTGCTGTAAATCTTTACGCATAAACATGAAAAAGAAGTGGCGATTGGCATTTGAGTCCATCTACAAGTTCAAAAGCAACCGCGAGGTATCTCAAAAAGTCTTCCGAAGCGGAGATTCAGAAAAACAAAACCAACATTACGACCAACGCAGCATGCTTTTCTGGTGCAATGCTTTTGGCTTGTTTATCCACTATACTCTTGAACACCTACCCAAACTGTGAGGAGCTCAACAACTAACTTTTTTTTACTTCACGACCATATGATGTATGCACGGTGGATAAGTGAGGTTCAATAAGATACATACGAAGTGAGGTACTATGGTACCTATATAAAAATGGAAACAGTGTTTATACCATCTGCAATGCATCGTATGCCACACATTACCAATAGCAATCAGCGTAGCAACACACAACAGAACGACATTCATGCAACGGGGCAGGGTAGTAAAACTGCTTGGTCATACAAGTGATTTGAATGACCTTCAAACTAGTCCAAAAATTCACTCATTATTTTTATCGCATAGTTGATCCCAAATGATAACACTGGGAAACGCCACTTCCCGAGTTTAAGTGATTGCATAAAATCGCAACTCTGCTCAAGTTTTCTACCATTCACTTTACTTTTCATCTGTTTTACCACTACAAAACCATTTACCTCCTAATTACACAGTATGAAGACGCCTTAAATCAGTCGCTCAAGTCGGTTTCCGTAAGGTTTCATTAAAAATGCCAATGGTTTGAGCTCATGGACGACCAAACGACCGCATGACTCGGTGCTACGTATTAAACAAGCTAGTTCAAGCACGAAGATTCGACACTAAGTAGTTCGGATTCGTGACAATTTAATTTAAATTGACAGTTGATTCAGCATTTTGTATGTTCGTATTTTCTGGGTCACGATATAAACGTTTGCTTTCAGAGGACGCGAGAATATTGCGAGGTTTACAAATCAAGTCTAAATAATGCGGATGACTAGCGGAAAGGAACATGAAACAAAGTTAATGTAAATAATGTGTAAGAAATATATTGCGTCCGGTAAGAACAAATGTTCTTCTGTTTATTGGTTGAAAAAATCCTCAAATAAACTCACCGGTGGGACATGAAGCGTAAATTTTGAACTTGAAAGTTGATTCACACCTTGTAGAATCTTCATAACTATGACTGTTTGGAGCGAGGTGCAATTGTGTGTTTCACCCACCACTAATGTACCCCTATGCCAACATGTGTATCAGTAAACGGTCTTGTACGGCTCTAGCTGTCACTGCACGGATCGCGAACGGTCATCACAGGACTCACATAAGTAGAAAAGGTGCGTTTAAATGGATGTACCTCCCAAATCTGTAAGCTGTTAAACTAAAACGTCCCGTGCGGATGAGATTTCTACGTGAATTAGGAGTAAATCAATATCTATTTCGTGGTTGACGAATTCGGGGAAATCCGATTCATTCGTGTAATCTATTATTGTATAATCCCACGTAATGAGTGTAAAATAATGAAACTGAAACGAATAAGGCTGTCCAGATATTCCTGTTATGCAACACAACAATTAAAGCAAATAAGACAATCGGGTAACACCTTTTTGGTATCAACAATTCGTTGTAAATGCGAGTGTACAACGCAGTGGTGCGTGCTACACTCCTTTATGGCTGCGAAACCTGGTCTATCCGAGCGGAAGATGTCCGTCGGTTTTCTGTTTTTGACACCCGTTGCCTGCGTAGGATTACTCGCATTCTGTGGCAGCATCGTATTACAAATATAGATGTCTGCAAGCGGACCAGGTGGCCACAGATTGAGAGAAATGCTGATGCTTGCTCGCTTGGGACATGTTTTAAGAATGCCAACTCACCGTTTACCGTACCGCGCCTTATTCGCAGAGCCTGGCAGAAGCTGGGAGAAACGACCGGGTGGCCAGTCCGTGACGTGGCGCGTTGGGATGAAGAAACTCACCGTAGCGCTAGGCTCAGTTAGGTGTATTCGTTTGCCTGGGTTGGGTCCAAAAGCTCCACCTAATAGTTGGCTGGAAACCTTACGAGATATGGCTGCAAACCGAAGTCAGTGGCGCCAGTGTATTTTATTATGTGTGTCATATATTTTTCCGGTATTATTTTATATAAAAAAACAAAAAAACACAAAATCGCATGCAGTGAAACTACAAAAAACTGCTTTTTGCGCATTTGCTTTCGCATATTCCGCTTGCCTGATTTCCCATTTTTCACGCGCTTGCTTATCTGCTTCATATTGCTTGGCACTTTGTCTGGCTCCAGACTTGTGCTTCTTGATCATGATGATGATGATGATGTAAATGCGAATAACCGTCTCATCGGAGAATTGTCGGAAGTTCGAACGGTGCCAAGTAATAGGTGGAACGATCTTGTACTTCTAATCCGCGCCAAAAGGTTGGCCACCAACTAGAACTTACATCAGCTGACAATAATGGCTCTACTGAAACAAAAGGTGATGCGACATTTAAAAAAACTTGACACATTTCATATTCTCTGAAAAATGTTTCCACAGAACCTCAACAAACCAATCGTGGTTGCTGTTGTCAGGGCGACGTGAATACATTTGTTGATTACAAACAAGTGTGTGTGAGTAGTGAATCTTAAACGATCCCACGAAAGGCGAACCTCAAAATAATCAATCTGTTCCGAGCGCTTCACAAACATCAACGTACACATCCTGAGCATGATATGTTCACATGAAATCACAGAGCCATTTGTCAATCAAATGAGCCACTATATTCGAACGTGAACTATGATAGTTAGCAAACAAAAGGGTACCTCATCCAACGGTCTATAATCAGTGACGGTTTCAAGGTGATTAAATGACCACCAGTTGTTAGTGTTACTATGTTCAAACAAAGCGACAGGGCTGAATAGTGATTTATAACGATACCGCTCTTAAATGCTACTAATTAACTGGTGTGATATGATAATAGTAGCATCGCTTATCCTACACACCAAGCTAAATGACCGAAATGATAAATAATAAGGAAAACAGGTAAAAATGCGTATATTCAGTTCATAGTCCACGCAAACACCGAACTATTTCTTAGCAAACGTAATACGAATCGGTTTCCCAGGACGGATGTTGAAACCTTGTAAACCGTGTTTGGCCGATCCCGCTTCGATTTCGTTCCCGAATTCCACAAATGCAATGTCATGACGTCCAGGTACCATGCGAACCTCCCGATAGCCAGTGAATTGATTGAACAACATGCTAAGCATAGCTTCATCGGAATCCTCGGGTAAGTTGGTCAAGAACAGGATTTTGTTCGGTGGCTGGTCTGGTATTGTGGCCGGATTAATTGGAGCAGGAGGGGGCGCTGGTGCTGAACGTATGATACCATCCAAGCTAGATGGGGGTGGTATAGCTGCCCCCTCTCCACCCGCAGCTGCCATGGCAGCCGCTGCAGCACGCTGCTGTCGTCGACGAATAGCTCTAGCGCTGGATCCTCCCTGAGCACCGGTGGTATCCATCGACGCAGCCACAACGGCAGCTTCCGCAGCAGCTAGGGCTGCGGCTTTACTAGCGGCTTTGGGGCGAGGCACGAAGGTCCCGCTGCGTTTGGCAATGACGTCCGAGTCCATCTTTGCGAATTGAATACGCATCGGGCGATCGTAGAGTGGAAACCCTTGCATTGCTCGAAGCGCCGTGGTGGCGTAGTTCACATCATCGAAAACCACGAAAGCTTGACCGCGAAGTTTGTGTCGCTTTGCTGGGATTTAAAGAAGGAAAGTGAAATGTCGATGGATAATTATCGCGTGAGAAGATAGTAAAAGTTACAAACCAGATCTAAGATGAAATTGATTGAAATGTATTTTTTTAATAAGTTTGATACAAATATCGATTCCGGAATTATCAGTTTTTTCCACCAAGAACACTGAAATCCCTACTTCGGTGTGGTAGGGCAACCGGTAGCGGTGGGGGGTAGTATCATGCTCTACGTTAAGATTGCCGATGACAACGGCTTCGTACCCCCCTTCTCGCCTTTGTACATCTCCCTTCTGTTATGAGAACGGCATAATCTGTATTCAGATTGTGCAAATATAATTAATAATACTAAAGCCAAGAGAAAGTTGTCATTTTGCTTTTTGATGTCATTACAGTCTTTCACGGAAAATTTGATTGCATGCGCATTCGGTTGGAGTGTATAGGCAATTATCCCAGTATTATGCGCAATGTTGTAAAGTTTCCATGAGTTTTAGGTTTGTTGTTGCTATTAACTTATTTATTTAGGATTTTTTGGTCTCTGGTGTTTGATATCGGGTGGTACTTCCTACCGGTGTGGTTACGATAGTGATGGACTTGACTGTGGAAAGTTGTGCGTAGAGTAGCGCCTTAATGCAAGCACACAAGCCTGATCCAGGCAAAGTGCCGCACAGTCAGATATTGCACGTGGGCTAAGATACTGTCAGGTTGCCCAGGCCTAGACAGATATGAGGAAGAAAAAGGAATAGGAAAGCGCCTTAATAGAGCATTTTTGACATGTTACGTCGAACAAACAGTTCTGAAACCAATGCCATTCGATTTATCGTATGAAACGGACAACTGAAATTAGCAAGTTAACTGATAGCATGCTGCTTTCCATGTACATAAATGAGGGGCTTAAGGGCCAAGTAAATGATGAATATTCTAAACAGTTACCGATTGTGGGACTTAGCTTAGTCCCCACATGAAAGCTATATTTCAATTTGCAAATGAGGATTTATCCTCGAATTCGCAAATGATAGACCAGAACAGGAAGTTGATGATAGGTTGTTGACCTAAATGTGTTCTGGCTAGTACGGTTATACTGATTATGGTTTTCAGAAGCATTCGTAAGTTGGTTAAAAAAAATTAAAACCTATTTATTTGCCGTGAAGTTAAGGTGTGCTTCAGCCTCCTTATGAACAGCCGATCGCGAATATTAGTGCAAAACCACCAACGGACGGTTGTTAATGGCCCTCGTCGATGCAAGGGCATGATTGTCTTACTATCCAAACTGTCTCAGATGACTATACATGCCAATTCGGTAGTTATAATCCCTCTCAAAACGATCACAGCGATAAGCATGCTGGCATGATCTATGTCTAACAGCCGAGAGCAGTATCTGTTTTTCTCAAGAGCAGAGAGATAAAAGAAATGAACGGGAGTAGAAAAACCGGATTAAATCCTAAAAATTGTACATAAGACGAATAAGACAAATAATGAATAGGAAATACTCACACGTAAGTATATCCAAGATTTGACCGAATTGTGCAAATATAGCATACAAAGATTTCTTCAGTTCATCGCGCTTAATTTTATGATTGAGATTATTGATATAAATGGTATTGTTCGGGGTGCCTATTGATTCGGGCCCTTGTGAAACAACCATTGGAGCAGCACCGGGAACAACAGGTGGCATACCAACGATGAAGCCCGGTGGGACAACAGGAAGACCGGCTCGCATTGTGTTCATACTAACTAGACAGGATTACTGAAAAAGCAAGAATTAAAGTATAACTTTATAGAGAAATATCCGGGAAGGGAAGCAAAAATTTGTATAAATAAAACGAAAGAAAATGTCCGAATATAGAAAACCATTGAAAGAACATGAAACCTGAATAGTCGATGAGCTATTTTGCGTAATTCCAGGACATACTTTGTGCTACAATGGGCAATGCGCAAAGGCACGTATACTTCAACTAGTAAAATCGGGTAAAAGAAGTTCTAAAAGTCAATAAATTTACGTATTAATTACAATGAAGGATAATCAAAAATAACATTTTCAAAAGTCATCAACCCTCTCGTGAGTTTTACCAACGGTACTTAGCCGCACAAGAGCATCACTGCCATTTTCATTTCCTATATCCGTTTAGGCGTAGGTAACCTACTAACTTACTTTACTTTTGTGCGACTATCTCCTCCTGTAGGATGAGTCGGCTTCAATAAAGGTTCTTGGGGATTTGGGTACAAAGCGGCGTCCCCAGCACCACTCGGTGTTTGTTCGAGTCAGCTTCTCTAGACTTTGCACAACCAAGTGCGACCTGCAAGGCAGCAGGGGGTTGCCAGAAAGAGGTGGTTTACCAGACTCTGTTCCAGGTTTTTTCCTCAGGGTTTTCTCCCGAAGCCTTTCCCGCGATCGGGTATCCCGCAAGGCAGCGGAGGTCTAAGATCAGGGTTTTCCTTCCCTTCGATGAAATGCCCTCCCAGGCTAACGATCTTCATCTGCCCGAAGCAAACTGTTTTTCAGGCGCCAGTCACTCGCCTTCACCCCTTCTTCTGATGGTAGAAGCAGTTCCGCCGGGTTCGGGTAACCTACTTACTTTACATTTGAGCAGCTGGCTCAATTGGTGGATTAGCAGGCTTCGTTGATGTCTCGAATCACGCCAGCCCAAGTGTGTCGATCAGAGGCGAGATTGTTGCAGATCATAATCCAGTCTGGTTCCCAACTTCCAACGGCATAGACGGTGCGCAGTCCAAGGGACGTCTACATTTTCTTTCTTTGTTCTCTATTTCTCATATCTGTCTAGACCTGGGCAACCTGACAGTATCTTAGCCCACGTGCAGTCTTTGACCGTGCGGCACTTTGCCTGGATCAGGTTTGTGCTTTCATACATACATACATACATTTTCCTTCACAGTCGATAGCATATGACCGCCTTGCGGCTGACGCCAGGTACGTAGTCAATGACGAGTTTCGCGAGCGCTGTATTTCGGAGGACGTGGTCAAACCAGTGTAATCCTCGCCGTGGTTCCAAGGAAACCAAAGCCAGCGCGTGGGGAGCGTCAGCCATCGCCCCAGTATTCAAGAAAGGGTCGAGGAAAGAGTGTGGTAATCACAGGGGTATAAGTCTCACACCGGTGGTTTCTAAACTGTTTGCATCAATCATCCTGACCTGGCTTAACAGCTACCGAGAAGCAGAGTATCGAGAAGAACAGGCTGGTTTCAGAGGAGGACGCGGGTGTGTGGACCAAATCTTCACGCTCCGCCAAATTTTGGAGCAACGTTACCAATACGCACGTCCAACAATTATCGTCTTTCTTGACATACGAGCAGCCTTTGATTCCATTGACAGAACCGCTCTCTGGGACTGTCTCATTCGCCATGGTGTCCCACCGAAGTACGTAATCCTGCTCAAGAAGCTGTACTGCCACACCACCGGCAGAGTCAAAGCCTATGGTGATTTATCCAAGCAGTTTACCATTTCCAGCGGGGTTCGTCAAGGATGTCCGATCTCCCCATTCCTATTTAACTTTGCGATTGACGATGTCATGCAAGCAGCAACAGCCCAGCTACCGAATTGTGGGATCGACCTGCTCCCCGGTCGACGAGTTATGGATCTGGACTATGCTGACGACATTGCTCTCCTCGGAGAGGATGCTTGCGCCATACAAAGCGCTTTGGATCTACTCGTTGATCAGTTGTCGCTGTATGGATTACATTTCTCTCCGTCAAAATGCAAAGTGTTCCTACAGGATTGGACAGACCCAACACTTGATTTGACGATCGAAAACCATAAACTGGAAGTGACTGACAGATTCACCTACCTAGGGAGCTGCATCACCACTGGGGGCGATATCGAAGCTGAAATCACAGCACGGATTGCAAGAGCACGCCATGCTTTCGTTGGGCTACGGCATCTGTGGCGCCGACGCGATGTTGGATTACGCTTGAAGGGCAGAGTGTACCAGGCCACCGTACGAGCAGTTCTACTGTATGGCTGGGAGACGTGGACGCTGCGTCAAGCCGATAGTCAACGATTATCGATGTTTGATCATCGCTGCCTGCGGAGTATTGCTCGTCTAAGATGGCAACACAGAGTCAGAAATGATGACGTCAGGAGGGCAGTCCTCGGCGAGTACTCTGTGCCCATGTGCCAGCTGAGATGGCTGGGCACGTTCTCCGTATGGATGAGCGCCTTCCTCGCCTAGCTTTTTTCTCTCGCTGGAACTGATTGGAAACGTCGCCGTGGAGGACGAAGGAATACTCGGCGGAAGACCCTCAAGCGTCTAACAGCCCCAATAGTCATCGTGGGAACATCGCGCTTACCCGGGTGGGGTCCGATGGACCGTGAAGATATGTGGCTGATAACACTCAGTGTGATGGAAAAAGAAAGAAACCAGTAGCGAGAATCCTGCCGTGCTTGTGTTCCCGTTTATCAGTGACCCTCCCTCTTTTCCCTATTCCAAAAAGATAAAAAACGGCATGTGTAAACAGACAAAAAATCCCCCTTTTTTCTTTCATCATGTACCCTCTTCATGGTATACTTGTTGGCACATCGTCTGTAAAGACTAGTGTAATAATAATAATATTGCCGTGGGATGTGAACGGAAAGCGGAGGCAATTCGTTGCATCTCGCACGAACGGCAGCGTTAAATACTCGATCGGTATATAGGATACCCAAGATTACCCCAAGGCACCAATGGTCGAACACTTCTAAAGATCGTACTGTCGTATATCGCTGTCTGTTTGTCTTGTAGTCTTTTTATATTATAAACTCGTGACCATATATAAACACATCCCTCTCCCTTTTCAGCCGTATATTGTATCAACAAGTTGTTTAAAGCCCAAATCTCGGATCTACTTACTCTCTACTCGTTGGGTTCTCTATAATCAATTCACCACAATTTAAACAACTTGTTATCAATGGATCGCTTTCTCAAACCGGACCGATTCGACATTGATCCTCATTCACCGGATGCTGGAGACTACTAGCAACACTGGGATAAAACATTTACGAACTTTCTCTCATCAATCGATTCCCTGAATCCGAACAAGCTCGACACTAGTAAATTACGTCTCTCCATCTGTTTTCTAACACATCAATGAAAGCCGAACGTTTGAGGAGGCGTTGAGCATACTCGAAAAGCTATACGTTCAACCGAAAAATGAAATCTTTGCTCGCCATGTATTATCAACATCCAGACAAGAAAGCGGCCAAAGTTTAGAGCAGTTTCTGTAAACTCTGAAGTCCTAGTTAAAGACTGTAATCTGAAATCAGTGAGTGCTGAGCAATACCGAGACGAACTAATTCGAGATGCTTTTATCCGCGGCTTGCAATCCAACTATATTCGGCAACGCTAGCTTGAGCAAAAATCACTAGATCTGAAAACGGCATTTCAGCTTTCTCGGCAGTTGGAGATGGCCCATCAACAGTCAGTGGTCTATGATAATGCACCTTCATCAACCTGTCATGTCTCAACGCAACCAGTACCTGATCATGTGGAGAAATCCAGCACGTCTCATGAGACCGCATTTGTTGTAAGTAGTCAGAGTTGCTTTTTCTGCGGTTATACACGACATCCACGCACTAAATGTCCAGCAAGAGATGCTTTATGCAAATTATGTGGGAAGAAAGGTCACTTCCATCGTGTGTGTCGATCTTCCCGACAGAAACCGGCTACGGCTGTGGTCGATAGTACTCTCTCAGCTGTTACGATTGCTGCAGCGCCACAGTCATTATCTAAAGCAGTCACACCACTTTCTGTTAATGGAGTTACACTGCACGCACTTGTCGATACCGGGAGCTCTGAAAGTTATGTATCCAAAGTCATTGTTCAAAAGCATAAGTGGCCCATTACGATGTCTCGAACTCAAATCACGATGGCTTCTACCTGCCTAACCAGCACTACCGATGGGCACTGCTTTGTTTCGATAATTCATAAAGGTAATCGTTACCCTAACGTCAAGCTTTCGATATTACCCGATCTATGTTCAGACGTGCTACTTGGACACGACTTTCTAGCTCTCCATGAAGGAGTTGTGATCCCATTCTCAGGTCAAAAGTTGACCTTTTCGCTATGCTCTCTCAGTGCTGCAAATGTAGACCCACCTGCTTTGTTCGAAAATCTGTCTCCCGACTGCCATCCAATTGCAACCAAATCCAGACGATATTCCGAACGGGATGAACAGTTTATCCGTTCAGAAGTCCAGCGACTGTTAAACGAAGAAATCATTGAGCCATCGCGTTCTCCGTGGCGGTCACAAGTCGTGATTACAACTAACGAGCGTCAGAAAAAGCGGATGGTTATTGATTATAGTCGTACAATTAATCGATTTACCTACCTTGATGCTTATCCCCTGCCAAGAATCGATAGAATGATTGAGAATATATCACGGTACGAGTATTTCAGTACACTGGATCTCAAGAGTGCTTATCATCAAGTGCCAATAAAAGAAGCGGAAAAAGCTTATACCGCTTTCGAAGCATGCGGAAATCTATACCAATTCAAACGTATTTCGTTCGGGGTAACAAATGGTGTAGCCTGTTTCCAGAGAGTGATCGATACGCTCATCCAAAAGGAGCATTTGTCGGCGACTTATGCCTATATTGATAACGTTACCGTTTGTGGTAAGAATATATCAGAGCATGATGAAAACCTGTCGAGGTTTCTTGAAATGGCTAAAAAGTACGACATCACCTTCGAAGATATGAAGAACACTATTCGAGCTACAAAGGTTAAACTTTTGGGCTACGAAGTATAAAACCTGATCCCGAGCGCCTCCGACCTCTTCGTGAAATACCTGCACCTCATAATTTAAAA
>JACCGJ010014561.1:0-21477 GCA_013407085.1 Atriophallophorus winterbourni
AATGCCAGATTTTATCGGAGGTGTGCTCGATAACACCCGCCAATATCATGATTGATTGGCAGGTAGCACGAAGGTTTACAATATGTTTAGCGGTATTTACACTAGTGATTAGGATTTCATCAATATACCCACAGACAGAAAGATATACCTAGGAAAACTTGGTCCATCAATCTTTGGAATCTGTTTGCAGAACAAAAGGCATCCTGAGATATTTTAACAAACCGAATCGAGTGGTAGTTCCTGTTTTCGAAATATCTTTGTCAGCTACGGATTTTTAATGATATGCTTGCACTAAATCTAACTTCGATCACACGGATTTTCCGTGGAGCAAAAGTGCAAAAACATGTATATGTCGTATCGGATATTTGTCTGGGATCCTCACAAGATTTAAAGTACGATAATCACCATATAGACGCCAGCTGTCTAGCTTGTTCCTTCATGAGAAAAGTGTATTTCGGTGCAGTATGAGGAATCAGGACACAAATAATATGGGCGAATTTGACAAATGGCTGATAGCGTTAACCTTTCTGTAAATGAGTTTTTGAGTACTGATATTGACCTAAAGAATAAAGTAGGAGAAGGAAACGGCTCCCAATATAGGCTTCGAAAGTCAACAACAATGAAAATCTATCGAAAGTTATATCGCAGTTCAAGGTTAGTGGAGAATGATCGTTAGCCGTATGTTGTGATCCAAATAACGGTGGCCGCTTTTTAATTTAATGGACACTGATTTATGCGTTTTTTGTTCGTGGTTGGGATAACCCTCACTTCGGCTCTAGTATCGATCAAAAACCAAATCTCCGTTGAACCATCAGTGACAAAAATAAGCGGATGATGGTAATGCTAGACGGAGCTGCAGTAGTTACTGCCTGATTGTAATCTTGTTTTCTGACTCTGCATGAGGATGTGCGACAAAGGCCTTAGCGACAAAACTGCCAAACTAATTGCACACGTTTGGTTTTTTTGTTCAGTTGTGTGATCACGTGTCAGAATGTTGATTGTTTTCACTGTTAGAACGGCTTCAACTTCTGGTTAGGTGTTGTATTAGTCGATTCAAATCGCTGATATGGGATTTTATATTGTTCAAATGCGCGCTGGGATAACTCGGGGTAAGTAGTGATTGGCTGACTGCGCAGATTAAGGTGTTAAAAGTGATGTCATAATAATGATACTAATAATTTATTCTTAGAGTCAAATACTCCAGAATTAATTATATCGAAAACAAACAAGTTCAATGACGATCTGAGATATAAATAGAATGAAAGCAGTTACCAAAAATGTCGTCCAAATTTCCGTAACAACAAAATTGACACCCAAATGGCGTCCAAGTTCAAGCAAAATATGAGAGCTCAAAATGGCACCGGAATTCAATGACAAAGCAGACAATGGCCGGAACGAACAATGAAAAAAATAATTGACCAAAGGCGTGTAAAGAAAAGATTTACAATAGCAAGTTTTTAATAACAAAAGGAATGTTTTTCATCAAATACAGCATAAATATAAAATACCGGAAAATATAATCAACAAAATTTAGATTCTGGAAATATATTCAAAATATAAGATAAAGATGAAGAAAGAGGAAGAATTTCATAAAGTTTCATCTCACATCCATCCTCATGAATTTTTTATAAGATTAAAGTTTCTATGAGTCCTCATAAAAATGAACTTATATGTGGTGATTTTAACATGCGTTATACATGCTGGAACTCTCTTCATCTTTCGAGAAAATTCTCCTCTTTTTCCGAAGCGATCAACATACTAGGTAACACCAAAGCAGTAAATAAACCTACAAGGCAGTCAAACCTTCTGGACCTTATTTTCACATTGAGTCGTAATCCTAGTAGTGTGCAAGTCATAATGCCTCTCCCTGGTTGTGAACATAAAACGGAAAAAATGTTTAACAATTCTTCTCACTTCGGTCATTTGCACTGTTCCATTTTCTTTTGCTGTTCAAACTCTGATAAGTTGATCATGTATTGTATGCCTTGGTTTTCGAAGAATATATATTATTATTAGTCGTGTCGAAGGCGGGCAAGGTAAAATGTTAGAAGTATGCGCGTTCTAATCGCGCCAATTAGTAATGGATTGTTAGAAATGCATCGTAATGCTGCGAGTGTTTTCTGTTATAAGCCATATACAATTTTGTACAGCAAGACATCACAGACGAACGACGCGGGGAGAACGACAATTTTTTATTATGTTTGTTTGTTCATGTACGACGTGAATTAAAAGATAATACTGTCCTTGAATTAGCGGATACAAATCGATAACGGTGGAGTATAATAATGAGTACTGATAAAAAGGATACAAATATTAATATGGTGGCTATCGGTAATCGCAAATGTCTCGAAGATGTCTTTGTTAATAAATGAAGATGATACAAAACATAAGAGTGTTAACATCACTTCAAGTTATTTTCGTATTTCTCTTGCTAATTGCTGTGCAAAGTTTATCTGGACAAGCTTTACAAGCTTTACCCGTAAAAAAATCGAATTATCGAATTTTTGTTCTTTATACACGATTCATCTTCAGATGAACTCTTACCGTAATGATGAAGAGACACTTTTTTCATTTTTAAGCATTTGATATAACGAGGTGCCTTGGATTTCCAAGAATAAAATTTATTTATTTATTTATTTAAATAAAATCGGGTAATCTTTTGGTGTCTAGATCATCGAAGATTTCAATCAGACAAAAGGAATAAAACCTTTTGACAGTAGTTGGTGCTTATCTGCAGCATCCATCGAAAGAAATTCTAAGCCTAGATGGGATCGTTATCCATTTACTTTGCTGTACAAATTGAAATGAACAATAATTTGTGGATACGATTTCGGGAAATAAATTAGTGCAAAATGCAAACAATTCCATGAGGATATGGGCATCGTACAAGTTTATTACATATTGAAGTTAGTGATCACACTCAGATTGTTCGATGCTACGAATATATCAAACGAGGCCCTTATTAGTTGTAGTGAAAACTGCAGCGATGAATATAAAGCTAACAAAGTTACCCGCAACAAGTGAACATAACTAAAAGGAGAAAAAAGGGAGAATTATAAAACTCGTTTAGGGGACGAAGCCAATTAAGTTCCGAGACGCTTGCTTGTTGTATTGTCTGTGACGTGAGTTACGCGTAGTCCACCCGTCTCTTATTTCGACAAATTCAAAACAACGATTGGGATATTCTACGGCACTGTAATTAACAACAATTACAACAAAAATAACTATACAAACCTTAATTGTATAGGAACGTCACAGCAACAATGGAGCCAAATACTCCAGAATCAAATTTAATTCAAACAAAAGACAACCTGATATAAAAATGAGAAGAATCGATTTACCAAAATGTCGTCCTAACTTTCTGCGACAATCAAGCAAAATACTGAAGCCCAAAATGGCAATCAAATTCCGCAACAATGACCGACAATGCCAGAAACAATAAATTTAAACAAACATTTGACCAAATTCGTGTAAAGAAAAGATTAACAATAACAGAAATGATTACAAAAACGTTTTATATCAAAATACTGCAGGAAAATTAAACATAAGCAAAATCTATTTCACAAAATTCAGGTTTTGTAACTAGGTTCAAAACGAAAGAAATGTTGAAGGGGAAGGAAGAATTTCAAACTACTTTGAACCTCACACCTCCGACCAAATTCTTTGTAGGGCTTAACTGTACAACGATTGTTCGACGAATACCCTAACGAATTCAGAGCTGCAAATGACTTTATTTAGTGGCGAGTCACTTCCGCCACATTACACCACCATCATTGGATATTAGTAGCTTTTTTATAGAGAATGCGGTTGCCAAACGCAAACTCACCACATCATCTAGTGATGCTATTTGCCTTATAAAAAAGAGTTGTCCTGATTCGTACCCAGGTCGCCCACCTCTTCTTGGTACTCTACAAACATACATACTTTCCGAATATCACGTATATAATACAGGACTGTCACTGGGTCTGTCCAAAAGTTAACATTCTTGATGTGTTTTCCAAACGTTCGTTTCAATAACAAATATATTCGTACCGCAAGCACTGCAGCTCATAATTCAATTTTGGGAATAGAAACCGTTTCTAAAGAATTAACTCTAGACCTTGAAAAAAAAGATAAACAGGTGAAACGAATCCTTTATCAAAGATATGCCCATATGCCACTGTTCCGTGACCAAGTTCAGATGCATCGAAAAATATATGCAAATGTATTTGCGTATCAAGCTGGTAATACCCACCAATGCAACGAGGTACTCGAAAATTCTTGGCAGAGCGTAAGCATGATATCCATCTATCGAATAACAACACAATATCATTAGAAATCCTTTCATCCCATCCCAACTTTCTCCAGCAAATGGATTGTAATAAATGCTTTCCAAACTGTTTCACAGTTCTGCGTAACGCATAAGTTGCACAAAATGGTGAATGAGTGGCACCAAATGGATGCACTGTCATCCGGTATGCTTTAATGTGCTACGTTATGTTGTTAAGTGGCTACCAAAGCAGTCTTAATGCGTCTCGGTCCGCCTGCGGCGCAGGCACTTGCAGAAACATGTCAGCTAAGTTCGTTGTCAGCTTCCGACCCTGTAACAACATATCGTTCATCATCAAACACAATTCTACACTTCTCCGGTCTCCGTGGATTCAGTACCGGGTTATGTGTGAAATACCAAACACGTGTCGGACGCTCAATAGTATATGAAATATTCTCGATGTGTCCGGATTCGAAGTGATCTCGTAATACTTTAACATATCGTAGAGACAACTGTCCATCTCTTTCAATACGTCGTTTTAACATGCTAAGCCTCATTAAAGCTAACTGATAATTATCATCCAATTGAATATCAGGTTTTTTACGGAAAGGGTAACTGAAAATTCCCGTCAAATAATGATGAATTTTCTACTATATGTAGCGAAGATCCATTATTACGAGAAAGAATTGTATCTTCCACACAAGGATCGGCGAACTTTTCGTCATGTAACTTGGTGAGTTTGTCGAGCACATATTGTGTTCGTGCGGTGAGAGCACTCACATGATTAACAATTGTCGAACAATCAGTTGGTCTCTGTAGTACCCATCCAAGTAACGTCTCGATAGCGAATGGCTGCTTACGACCACTCAATCGTTGTTCGAACACCCAATGCGTTTCCGGTACGTTGCATACAATTAGCAAAGTTACTTCTTGCCCAACATTCTCAGAAAATTTTCTGATCTTTCAAGTGTGCATACCTCGTGCTGATCATATTTGGAGAATTCAGCACTGCTTCAGGTAACTTGGAAACCGTGTAAGCTTCGGCAACATGAATTATTTCATCACTGTCAACCGAATGCACATCGAAACATAATAACGAACTTTTCAACTTTCGATGTAGACCAAATGTTGTTATCGACACATCAACTGGCGCACTAGGCATACAAAATTTCTCAACAAAATTCTGCGAGATCAAAGTTGTGTCAGAGCCATTGTCCAGTAAGGCCGCGACTGGAACAAGTCCAACTGGCGTGTCAATGTTTACTGTCAGGTAACCTAAGCTTACTGCTGTACTGAGAGCAGTAGCACTACAGTTTATAGTTTCCAGTTGCTCATTAGGGCGATCATAATGCAGCGAAGAATGGTGTCGTCTACTACAACCTTCAACGGGACAAGTATTCGTAACCTTGCAATCGAATGCCCTGTATGACCGGCATAAACAAATGTAACATATTCCATGCTGCTTAGCCATATTCCATCTGGCTTTTATGTCAGCCTCCTTATAAACAGGAAATCTTCTATTTTATGAGACCCTCTACATTGATAGCATTCAACTAGCATTGGCCTCGGTTCCCTTGTAGTGATAAATACCCTTCTTCCTTCTGGCATTCACGGTTTCTCCGATGGCTTCGAAGAGACAGATGTTCTATCTATTAGCATGCAAAATCTGCTCCTGGCAATTCTTGCTCTGCGAGATACGAACTCGGTCAGATCGGCGAAATCAACTTCTTACCCTTCAGCAAGAATTGTATCCGCTGCGTCAGCCCACTGCTGTTGTAACGCAACAGGAAAGCATTTCAATAATCCTTTCAAAGTTGTGGCTGAATTTAAATCTGCGTCACACTCCATTTGCTTCAATGTGATTTGGCAATTTTCCATTTTTATGGCCAAAACAGACAAACCATCGACTTAGTTGGAAAGCCTTCTGGCTTCATCAAGCAACTCCTCCAATGTTGACCTGGTAATTACATGCGGTAGCCCTAACAAATCTTTCAAAATTATCTTTGCCCGCGTATAACTCTCAGTGGGTTGTAACATGATACATGCATCAATTGCTTTTCGAGCCTTACCCCGACAATAATACATCAAATACAACAGTCGCTTGCCTGGATCCATAAGCCCCGACTCAATGTAACATTCAAACTGTTTCAGGAACTTCCAATAGTCTATTGGATTACCGTCGAAGTAGGATAATTCAACTTTAGGCAATCCGATACTCATGTTCATCGCTGGTTGCAAATAGCTTACCGCCGCTCGAACCCTTCAGTTTTGCTACTGGAGCAGGCGATCAAGTTTTCTCCTTCAGCGACTCCTCGTCGTTCCTTTGTCAAGCACTATATCGCTGATCTAGCAGCATCTAAATCGCGCTTTAATTGCAACACATGTTAAGAACTCGCAATGCTATCTCTTTCATCATCGTTTTCCTTAAAAGCTATCTTAGGCATACTAGATGAAACAATATACAAAAATGTTCCAAAACCACAAAAAATAAATAAAAGGGGACGTCACCAAAGTTGTGAACAGGGATTGACTGTCAAATGTTCAATGTCACGACGATCGGGGAGTTCTTCGCCAATTTTGCTCAATATAGCTCCAATTGAACGAACCAAAATGCGTATTTTCTCCGGTTGAGACAAATACTTTACAGTCAGAAGACAAGTTGTGATGCGAATCCAATTGAAACGATCCAACTTGAGCACAGAAACCGAATTGATGCAATTCACGAATTGAGTACTTCTCACCAAGTTCAAGAAGAATCAAATTCCAAATTAAGTACTCCCAAAATTAAGTACTGTATTGTCTGTGACGTGAGTTACGCGTAGTCCACCCGTTTCTTATTTCGACAAACTCAAAACAACGATTAGGATATTCTACTGTACTGTAATTAACAATGATTACAACAAAAATAACTATACAAACATTAATTGTACAGAAACGTCACAGCAATAATGGAGCCAAATACTCCAGAATCAAATTCAATTCGAACAAAAGACAACCTGATATAAAAATAAGAAGAATCGATTCACTAAAATGTCGTCCAAACTTTCTGTGACAATCAAAAATGACACTCAAAATAGCGTCCAAAACCAAGCAAAATACTGAAGCCCAAAATGGCAACCAAATTCCGCAACAATGACCGACAATGGCAGAATCAATAAATTAAAACAAACATTTGACCGAAGTCGTGTGAAGAAAAGATTTACAATAACAGAAATGATTACAAAAAGAAAAGTTTTATATCAAAATGCTGTAGGAAAATTAAACACAAGCAAAATCTATTTCACAAAATTCAGGTTTTGTAACTAGGTTCAAAATAAAAGAAATGTTGAAGGGAAAGGAAGGATTTCAAACTACTCTGAACGTTACACTTGTGAATATTCGACGGAGAACTCAAGTTTCTCAACGAGCACCTCGCTTCAGATCTATTGGAGGTTCGACTGAACACAAAATTGAATGTAAATCTGTTCTTCTCGCCGCTGAGTACAGTTCCGTGTACACAAAGGAGGCGTTTCCAATTTCACTGATTCATGACAGCAGTCCCGAAATGTTGGATATCCTGATCTCCACATGGTGCAGATGGTGCAGTATTTACATGAATGGATCGATGTTAACTCAGCACCAGGTCCGGATGGAATTCACCCTATGATTTCAAAGGCATAGGCGAACATAATACACAAACCGCTGGCCCGAAACTTTATTCTATCACTAAGATTTGTAGATTACCACAAGATTGGGAGCACGGCATTGTCAAACCGATGCACAATGGTGGTAAGGATTACAGACAGCATCAGCAGGACCTCGATGCCTTACGGGACTAGTCAGTAAGAAATGAAATACATTTCAATTCCAGCGAATGCGAGGTATTGACTGTTGGAAGACATTTCTAATTCTCTGACACCTTTGGTTCCCATATTCTTGAAAGCACTGACAAGGAGAAGGACTTGGGCGTGTGGGTGAGCAGCACGTTTAAACCGTCATATAACGCCACAGCTGCCTATGAAAAGACGTCACGAGTACTGCTTTCTGCTAAAACGCGTCTTCGGGAGTTTCAATAAGCAAACTGTTCGTCAAATAATTAATACGTACTTGAGGCCAACCATGAAGTATGCGGTTCAGGCTTGGTCACCATGGCTACAGAATGACATCAACCTCTTGCAGAGAATATATCATCGGACCACCAAGCACGTACGTGGTGTAAAGCATGAACAATACGAAGATCGGATTATAAGCCTTAATCTCTTCGACTCTCGCTACCGCCGCCTGAGAGGTGACTTGATTCTTACGTTCAATATACTGCATACCCCAACCATCCCCTGAATCAACTATTCACACGACTACCACCACAAACAAGCCCGCTGAACTGTCGAAGGTATTTTTATTCTGTACGTGTAAATTTTACTTGGAACTCCCTACCCCGTACGTTGCACATTCACCCAACTTGGATATATTCCAATCGAACTTGGATAACTTCATGCCGACCAATACAAACATTGAAACAATATATTCTGCATTATAAAAGCTTTGAACCCATACATCGAAGAAAACTATACACATTTACCCCATCTCACCGGTTGAAAACAATTTATGTCCTATGTATTTTTACGTGATTCCTGAACTGATCAGTAGGCAAACAAATCCCGTTTTTACTACCTATGTTATTTGTAATTCGCAAATTATTCTGTGGTTTTTGTGAAGCTATGTGCTTTTAGACCATTGAATTGTATTGTATTTAATTGAATTGAATTTAATAGAATCGAAGCAGTTAACTACGTACTGGGTACCCACAATTCTGTAGTTTGGAAAACTCTTAAACGACGGTCATCAGTCATCTGCCAAAAATGGTTTTACGAAATGACGAGCATGCACATTCAATCCCATGACTGCTTGCGACGACTGATCTTTTGAAATTAGTCCAAGCCACCCAGTATTTCATGCATTATCTATTTAAGTAAGGATTTTTAACGTGCACAATTCAAACGTCAAGCTCGTGCTCTTGGAGTAACGCGACCCGTTCTAAATTGGATAAAAGATTTTACCAGTGACCATTATACTACGTCGAGGTAAACGGTGTTGAGTGGACGATTGCACGTCCTACTTCATTGGTTCCCAAGGGATCTGTTCTCCACCCATTACATTTTTAATTGTATGCCAATGACCTACCAGACTCACTGTATCTGTATTGTCTACGTTTTGCTGATCACCTAAAAGTTTAGTGTATCGTAAGCAATTCTGCTTACAGTACGGTTTCAATAAACGATTTAGATAAATCGCTTTATTGGGTGGCTAAATCCTTGAAATTACTGGAACTTTTTATTTTGGGATCCAATCCCAAAAGATTTTATGGCTACGCTCAATCGAAAGGAAAAACCAGGGAAAACATTAGAGATTTAAATCTGGAGGACGGAAAATTAGCTGATACCGACCTGTCTAAGGCGACTGCCTTCTCTAGGTTCTTCAGTGGCATTCAAAGACGTGATAATTCTTTAAATGCTCCGTCTAGCTCGTTTAATCTACTACCTGACGCTCCTGCACGATATGAGTTGTCCTTCATGGAATCCGAGGTATACTTACTTACTTACTTACTTAATCCCTTGAGTTCCTGGAGGAACATAGGGCCTCGGCAACTTGTCTTCACTTTGGTCTGTCCATAGCAGCCAGTTTGATGTCGTTCCAGTTAAGTCCACACTTGCGGTATATGAAGCACTTAACCATGTTTGCGTCAACAAAGCTGAAGGACCAGACCGTATCCACTCGATTATGCTAAAGAATCTTGCGTCAGTGCTTAGGGAGCCCTTATGCAAGCTATTCAATTCATGCTTGAACATGAGAGTGGTTCCTAGTGAATGGAAAGAATCTATAATCGTGCCAATACACAAGGGTGGTTGCAGCTCTACTTTTGGGAACTATAGGACATGTCAGCCTGACTAGCATCGTCTTAAAAGTAATGGAAAATTGCTTCGTGACAAAATCTGTCAGCATCTTTGTCGGCATTCTCTACTGAGTGTAGTTCAGCATTGATTTCTTAAGGGTAGATCCTGCCTGGCAAACCTTCTTAGTTTTCTCAATACTGCCACTAAAAGGATGGATGAAGGGAAGCCTGTCGAAGCCCTCTACCAAGACTTCAGCAAAGCTTTTGATTTCGTAAACCACGGCCTTCTAGAGATTAAGCTAGCAGCTAAAGGCATCCGGAGTAGTCTACTTGCTTATATAAACGCTTTCCTAACAGGTAGGACATTTTGAGTTAGGGTAGAATCCACGCTGAACCCCAAGGTTCGGTACTTGGTTCTCTTCTATTCCTGATTTTCATCGATGACTTTTCCTCTGCATTAAAGTGTCCATGCTTCATTTTGGCGGATGATGTGAAATTCATCGGATCAACGGATGAAGATACCTTGATGCACGACCTTGAACGGGTCATAAACTGGTCACACCAGTGGGACCTCCCACTGAACCTTAATAAGAGCCAACTCTTGTCAGCACTGGTTGATAAGATTTTAGTTCTGGTGTCAGGCAATTCCCTTATTGTTAGCGCCACACAACGTGTTAAGGATTTAGGAGTACTAGTTAGGACTGACTTCAAATGGGTTCAGGTTCAGGTTGCACAGGACGATAAGTGGCTAGGTCGCCCATCGAGCGTCCAGATTTCTTCCGGTGGTATGCCAAAAAAGAGCGCCCACCACTTCAAACAAAATAGTTCACAGATTTCTTTTGGTATGATGGTTACCTGGAATGTAGAGCAAAAACTCCCCTCACCAAAGGTGAGGAGACATTAGCGCAATTAAAAGACCAGGTAAATACAATATCATTATTCAATTAGGGGCAAAATGCAGGAAATAGTGAGCTCCATACGGCATCAAGTCTATTCTTAAAACACATTACAGAGTTAGATTTCACGAAATCTTCAGGTAGGCAGTTCCGGTAGCTTACTACTCTTTCACTGAAGAAGTGCTTACGAGCATTGGACCTGACATGTTGTTTGGCCAGTTTCAGAGGGTGACCTCGAGTACCCACATTGGGTGCGAGAACATACATTTCACCTGGTTGAATAGTACTAAAACCGGCCATGATCTTGAAGGTTTCTATCAGGTCCCCACGCAGCCGCCTTCTTTTCAGTGAAAAGAGCCCTAGACTTAATAGTCTTTGCTCATAAGATCTACCTGATTGCCCTTCGATCATACGAGTAGCAAGGCGCTGAACACCCTCAAGCCTTGCAATATCCTTTTCAAGATAAGGTGACCAAGCTTGAATGCAGTACTCGAGATGAGGTCTAACGACAGCCTTGTATATCGGTATGAAAACCTCCGGGGACCTGCAGGATAAAACTGATCGAAGGCGAAACAGCGCGCTCCTAGCACGATGTGCAGCAGCTGCACATTGATCAGCCCATTTGAAGTCCGCAGAAATCTCTATACCTAAGTCGCGTACTCTCGGCACCCCAGTTATCACAAGTGTACCATCTGGGCCAGTTACCGCCAGCTTCTTGCCGACTTTCGACAAAAGATAGCTTTTTGAGAAGTTAACTGGTAGATCCCATGTAACAGACCACTTGATAACCTTTTCAATATCGTCAATAAAATCACGGTCGTTCGGTGATCCAATAAACTTGACATCATCCGCAAAAATGTAGCAGGGACACTTAAGCGCCGCTGCCAAGTCATCGATGAAGATAAGGAAAAGTAGCGGCCCGAGTACTGATCCCTGCGGTACTCCACTCGTAACCCTTACTTTCGGTGAGTACGTACTACCCACCCTGACACGAAAGTACCTGTTGCTTAAGAAGCCTACTATCCAGTTCCTTAGAGGACCAGCGATACCCATAGAGCCTAGTTTGGTAGCGAGCAGTCTATGGTTCACTGAGTCGAAAGCCTTGCAGAAGTCCAAGTAGAAAACCTCAACCTGTTGGCCCTTATCCAATTTTCTGGTGACCTCGTTTAGAAAGCCCAAGAGGTTTGTTAGGCACGACTTTCCTTTAAGGAAGCCATGTTGAGCAGAGTCCAGCAACTTAAACTCAACTAAGTGCCTGCAGATCCGATCTCTGATAAGCCTCTCTAAGATTTTACACAGAATGACAGTAAGGCTTACCGGTCTATAATTACAGACACATGAACGACTGCCGCTTTTGTGTATCGGGATAACATCGGCTAGTTTCCAATCACTCGGAATAACTCCATGCACCAGCGATGCGGTAAAAAGACGACCCACGCTCTCAGCTAGTGCGGGCGCCAAGTTTCTAATAAACTGAGGGTGAATACCGTCTGGGCCTGCAGACTTATGTGGGTTAGTTGCTGCAATCTGAGGAACAATGCACCGCTGCAGCTCAACGTGCTCGAAAAGTACTCTTCCAGCTGAGATCCGTGTTATCCAGCAGAAGACCCGATGTATTCCTGCCCATTTACAAGGCATTAGTCCGGCCTTACTACAAGAAGAATATCGTTCAACTCGAAAGCGTACAGCGTCTCGCAACTCGCATGATTGAGGGTCAGCGAGGGAAACCGTACGCTGCACGCCTAAGGTCCCTAGATCTTTTTTCACTTACGCGCCGTCGTTTGAGAGGTGACTTAATTGAAACCTTCAAGATCTTGAAGGGGTTAAGTGGCGTTAGCATGACCGACTTCTTTGCCTTAAGTCCTAAGCTGGGCACCCGGGGCCATTCACTCAAACTTGCTAAGGAGCGATGTAGACTAGACTCCAGGAAAAACTTTTTCAGCCTCAGGGTGGTAAATTTCTGGAACCGGCTTTCAGAAGAACTTATATCCTGCAGTTCTGTCGTAAGTTTTGAGCAGGGTTTGGACCGCATCTGGGGTAAGCTTTTTCCTGAATTCTCCCCCTAATTTTTATGCAAGATTAGGTTGTTCACCATTTTTATCGTTATCCCGTAAATATACTGAGGGCTAGAGTTCTTGTGTTTTTTAATTTTTATTATACACAATGCTACTTCAGCTAACCTCTCACCGTGCTGGTGAAGAGAAAATGCTTTTTCTTTTTCCAGCATCGGCTATAACGCGGTGCTTCCTAAGTTCAACCCGGATAATCTCTTGGCTTCGCGATCGGCGAAGATTTCAAACAGACAAAAAGAATATAAGTTTTGGCAGTGGTGGGTGCTTTTCTGCAGCTTTCCACCGAAAGAAATTCTGGACGCTCGATTGGCTTGTTAGCCACATACTGTCCTGTGCAAACTGAACTGAACTGAACTGAACTGTATAACGCTGAACAGGAATTTCGCACCGAACTTTTCCTGGTCTATGGTGCTGCTAGAAAGATATTTGAATTACAAAGGCTAGACCATTTTTCGTCTATTACAAAGAAGAAGAATTGATTTTTAACTTTAACTGGCGCCAATTCTGAACTGAACTGTTCGGACTGATCTGAAATTCAAGGTCATAATGATTTTCATGATCAACTATTTTGATCATATTATTTGAACTACACCTGACTAAACTATTGAATGACGCTGCTATTTCTAAAGTGTTAGCTGAATTTTCGTGTTGTGATCCGTGGCTAACGTTTCTAATTTTTCAGCATTTTTGGATTTCTTTTCAATAGTCTTCTTCTGAATTGAAAACAGACGGGATAAAATCCCGTCTAAGCTTCATTACAGCATTAAACAAGTGTGGCTTCCGCTGACAAGGCAAGCCCTGAGAGAAGAGGAACACCACTATATCACTCCGGGGATCAAGTCCATTCGTCTCACTAAATGCTGATCCAACGCGCTTTTGAATAGCTGTTCTGATGGTAGAGACAGGAGCCCTTTCGGTAGAGAGTTCAAAGTGTTCATCACCCGTGTGGATAGCGTGCTCGCATTACTCAGCTTTAGCCCTCTAGGCTTCTGCAACTTAAGGTCATGTTCACGAGTCCTCGACTCGCCTACTAATCGGAAGTACTGAAGAACTCGTCTCCATATTGACTCAGAAGAATACGGCGTGTCTAGAGCAGGTCCAATCTTTTCCTTCGAAGTTTTAGGGAGTAGAGTTTTAGTAAGCTCCTATCCTCGTAGGCGAGTTGGCGCATTCCACGAACCATCTTAGTGCCCCTCCTTTGTACCCTATCCAAGTAGTCGCATTTGCCTTTGGGCTGAGGAAATGCAACAGGTAGCCTATATTCCAACAGAGGACGAATGTACACAGAGAAAATTGTCTGGAACATTTGCGGGATAGTGGTTGCAAATGAACGCCGAATCTCCCAGAGCATCCTGATAGCGCTGCCTATTCTCCGACAAGTGTCAGTCTTAAACTTCAAGGAATCCCTAAGTCTTTTTCGACCGTCACTGCTCTAATAGGCTTACCTCCAAGAAAGTATTCACCACCATGCCATCGGAGTATATGCGCAGGACCACCGTCTTGTCCTCATTTATAAGCAGTGACCAGCGATACGTCCAGCTGACTAAGTCATCAACTGCTTGTTGCAGTTGCTTGTGGCCATCGCAGGAACTGACAGAGGCCCACAGTTTCAGATCATCCGCGAATAAAACACAATCGATAGCTACCGCGTCCGGAATATCATACACGAAAATTTTGAATAACAATGGGCCAAGGACAGATCCCTGTGGCACTCCGGAGCTTGCTATCATCTCTGAAGACAAAACTCCATTCACATCTACACGGTCTGACCGTTCTGAGATGAATGCATCGATCCACTTAAGTAGACAACCTTGAATACCCAAACCTCCCAGCTTGACGAGCAATCAACGGTGGGGTACGCGGTCGAACGCCTTACTGAAGTCGATAAAAATGGCATCGACCGCTTGACCAGAATCAGTCAAAGCACACCAACTTTCTCGCGCCAGGAGCAGATTGCTTACGCATGAGCGATTTTGGGTGAATCCATGTTGTAGTGGACACCAACGCCCACACCCCAAAAGAAAGTGCTCTATTTTCCTTTTGATGAACTTCTCTAAAATTTTACCTATCACAGAAGTCAATGTGGCCGGCCTGTAATTAGCAGGACTACTAACGTCTCCACTCTTGAACATAGGTTTAATAATACCCTGTTTCCATTCTTGTCGCAAGGCCCCTAATGTTACAGATTTTGTAAACAGCCTGACCAGCGGAACGCACAACACTTATGATAGTGCTCGTAAAACCATCGGATGAATACCGTCTGGTCCTGGCGCGTATTGTGTGTCTAACTGTCCCAATAGGAGTCTAACCGTCTGTACATCTCCATCAAAATCAGACAGGAGCTCACTGTTATTAGAGACAGAAGGGGGATCACTGTCTTCGTGACAGTACACGGAGGCATATTGCTTAGCCGTCGCTTCAGCTTTCAAACCATCCTCAGTAATGTCTACCCCATTAGTATCTGTTGTGGAAAAATGCTACAAGCCTAATGGAATAACCATACGATAGTTAGCACATTGGGTCTGAATAGGTTTCAGCAGTTCAGCAGAGTGGTCGAAGGGAAACATGATCCATATTTGTTGGGACGGAAAACGTTCTGGAAAGAGGGAAAGTTATGGCACAGTATCACAAAGACTATATCCGAGAAAAAAGCATAATCAATAATTGTGTATCGTGTGATAAAAATGGTGGTCAAGGCGTTCTTTAAAACGATTTAGGGATTGGGCAGAAATAACCGAAAGAGGTAATGCATCCCAAGTACGAGGAATCCGGACGACAATGGAGGGTCTGCGGCAGTCCAATCTACTGTGCAGATGTGCCAACTTCAGGTGATGACCACGATTTGCTGAGTGTGGGGCCATTTTCAGCATACCCCTACATGGGTGAGTTTCTTCCGTCAATATCCGATACGCAACGATCGGATCCCCTCGGATACGACGGTAGTTTGTAGAGAACATTTGTAGAATTGTAAGATGTTCCTCGTAGCTGACGAAGCTAAGCCCCTTGACAAGCTTTGCAGAACGTCTTTACGGCTCTTCTAGGGCGTGCTGATCCCGTTTCAACCATGGGATCGAGACGAAAACAGCATAATTCAAGTGCGGCCTGATGTACGCCTGATGAAGAAACAGAAAGAGACATAGATAGGTTGTTCCGAACGCACGCTTTAAAAGCCCAACGTTTCTATTTGCCACGGTTGCAGCTCTACCACACTGAGCAGAACAGCCCAAGTCATTTCGTACAATCACCCCGAGATCTTTTTCTTGCGTTGTGACAGCGAGCATCTTGATACCTGAATTATAGCCAGGGTCGCCAGGAAGACGAATACGTAATGCTTGGCATTTGTCAGTGTTGTATGTATGAAAGCACAAGCCTGATCCATGCAAAGTGCCTGGATCATGCTTGTGCTTTCATACATACTATACTAAAGTGCCGCACAGTCAGACCATGAGTGTAATGAATCCAGGTCGGATTGAAGTTTGCTTGTATCGCTGGGTGAGTTGATGACCCACCAAATCTTGATATCATCCGCGAACAGGAGAAATGATGATTCGAAGTACCCACCAATGTCCAATATCAAAAATAAACGCGGGCCAAGAACGGACCCCTGAGGTACTCCACACTGAATTGGGAATGGCTCTGAAAGGGTCTGTCTAACACGCGAACGTAGAAATGCAGCTACCCAGGGCAGCAATACGGGTGGAATACCTAGTGCTTACTTGTACTTGTGTGCGACTCTCTCCTGGAGGATGAGTCGGCTTCAATAAAGATTCTTGGGAATTTGGGAAGTGAAATTTCGGCGTCTGCAACGGAAGATGATAACCACGTCTCAGTCAGATCGATTATTCGACTTTGTTGAATAATTCATTTTGTGCATTTCTTTACATTTACTATGCATGTTAAAACTTTTCTTGTTCCATTCACTGCTATCCCTACAACGCATTTCAGCGTGCTTTTGTCTTCTCAAACGACCGATAATTACTATTGGAATTCCATGAGCCATGTCCTTTTCGGCGAATAACTTTACTGGTGCCATTCAACCGCAACTGAGCAGCTATCTTCACGAAGCTAATTATTTTCAAAAGAACTATGGCTCGCAGCAGACGCCCGCCCATCCTCTTTTGCATCCTGCTGCCGTTGCTGCTATGGCTGCAGCCGCAGCTGGATACTCACAGTTCGGCGCGCGATTGGTGAGTCTCCCTTAGGGGTAACCGGTTTTCTGCTTGTGTTTATTTTACTTTCTATGATTTGTTTAACGTTCTGGGTATAGTGTGTCGTCAAGTGATTTCAACCTCTGTGTTGCCAATTTATTGCTGACAATCAACCAAGATGTTGAACGTTTGGTTTTAGCTTTCGAGCTGCGTGTTCTTGGCTGCATATATACGCGTGAGGTCAATAGCTTGCTGCCAGAGAGACTGTCATCCAATTTGATAGGTGGAAATGTTGTCCGGTTGTCTAGGTATTTGACAAATTAGCAATAATCACGAGACATAATAAGTTATCCGTTCACCACGAAAAGCAGCACTAGAATGATCAGTGGTGTTCGCATGATGTCGCAGTGGTATCAGTTGAGCTGCGGATATTACCACCGATTCTTTTCTAGCTTGTTGAGTAAGTTCTTCCTACATCTCAGAGTTCATGTTCAAGCTTTTTTTATTTAAAAGACATCTTTTTTTACCGCAAGTGTGGCCTACACCAAGTTCGACTGCTTGATTTCAACGCTCCATTTAGCAAATCTTTCAGTGTTTTCCGTTCTATAAACTTGATCTATTCAGGTTAGGTCACGTTGTCAGAAGAAACGAACATGTTGTGTAAAACAGCTTGATCTAACACATCTGCATTGTTACGCTTTTCATCCGCGAAAGGTTTAAGCTGTGACGCATGCTCCGTAAACGGAACACATTGAACTTTCATTTTTTAGTCGCAAAGGTCACTTGGCTTCGCTACACCGATGTGCGATTATGCGGTACTTCTTTGCAGCATACTAAATGCCGTGCAATTTGATTGCCTCCAGATTGCTGGATGAAAAACTGCTATATATCTTCCTTGAATCTGCGAAATGGACAGTATTTCATCATAATCATCAAAGACAGCAATACACCGGTAGCACGTACCGAATGCTTAGCTGCCATACAACCATGAATAAGTAAAATCCTAAAAGATGGGGAAGGGTGGGACTTAAATTGCTACGACTTCTATAGAAAAGTAAGCACAAACAAACTGGGGAGAGGTGCCTACACCTCGAATGGAACATACATTCAAACAAGTTTCGTGAACGAGTAGAGCGACATCAGCACGGCAGCTTCCTTGCGGCTTTCACTGTCATGCATCATAAAAAGCTTTACTCGCCACTCCGCTTGACAACATACAAGTTTAAGCAAACACTCCAAGAAGATGCTTAGTGCAAGACCGCCATTGAACACGGTTTCGGGACATATCCTGAAGCGTAACTAACCACTGCGATATCTGATCGCGGGGACTCCAGCCTGGAAGACGCGCTGTGCCTACTTTGGAAAGGTTACTAGTAAGAGTTTTTAACTGCCTATGCCATGTGACGGTTTGGCCACCCCGAGATTTACGCCAATCAGGATGTGGCGTCGCAAAAAGAATCTGTTTCGGAAGTCGGTTGTCCGGCATCCGTAAAACGTGACCCAGGACAGTATTTCACCCTGCTTGCAGTCGTTTTTCCTGGCCACTTTATACTCGTCTATGTTGTTATATCCACAACGTTCTATTCATTTTTATTTTCTTCGATCTGTATAGGCTGATAGTATCTTAGGCCACATGTAGTCTATGACTGTGCTGCTCTTTGCCGGGATCAGGCTTGTGCTGTCATTAACATCATCATCATTTCCATCCGTAATAGAATCTTTGGTAGCGACTTAGATATTATGCAGCAACTTCACTGGTTAAGTCACGTATTGCGAATTACGAATAATCGTTTTCCTAATGCAGTTTTGTTTGCCACTCAGTAATATCATCTTAATGGTGGCTAGATTCTGACATGGCTCAAATAAATGAAGCCCTTGGCAGCTAAACTAGCCGTAGTTTGGGTTACCTGTCTAGGCCTGGGCAACCTGACAGTATCTCAGTCCACATGCAGTCTCTGACTGTGCGGCACTTTGCCTGGATCAGGCTTGTGCTTTCATAGCATACCATATACCCGTCTTCCAGGTTAAGTTCATTATCATCATCGTTGATCATGGACAACATCACATCGGTAGCGAATACCTATTGCTCAACTCCCATACATCCTTGACACACCAAAATCCTAAATATGGAGGAAGACTTGACCTGAAAGCTACAGAACCTGTGGACGTTTGGGCACAGTCACACTCGGATGGGGTGGCTAAACCTTGCATCAAACACGCATCCCATTAAGTTTAGTGAATAATTGGAGCGACATTAGTGTGTCAGGTTCCTTAAAGATTTTACGACTATGTATCATGACATGCTTTGGTCCCAACGTCACTTGAAAAATTAATCAAATTCCAAGAAGTTGTCTACAATAATGCATGTATGAACTCACGCGCCTGATCTAAACAAAGTATTTTGTGCTGTGCGACCAACACCGTGCTAAATCGATTGGCTAGAGGTAGTGAGCTGCATTCTGAAACAGCCTGGAGTCTCACTACCATTTTCCGTTCTTTTTCTTCCTCATATCTGTCTAGGTCTGGGCAACCTGCAGTCTCTGGCTGCTCGCCACCTTGCCTGGTTGCCCTGGTCTAGACAGATAGACGAAATAGAAATAGTAGTGAGACTCCAGCGTGTTTTCGCATGCAGCTCAGTACAGGAGTTTAGTACATGTATGAAAGCACAAGCGTGGTCTAGGCAAAGTGCCACACAGTCAGAAACTGCACGTGTGCTAACATACGGGCACACAGTACAGATTACTTAACGATTGCGCATCCATGCAATCCATACAACGTGAACCCCAATGAAACTAATTTCAAGGTCTAACACAGAGCAAGAAGCCTCTGCGAGTTCTGATCTCTCAAACTCATTTTGAATTAGAAGTGGCAAGCAAAACCGCTTTAGGGAAACGATGGTTTCACATTCGTAATACTTCATCTAACTTGAAAACTGTTTGTATTTTAACTTTCTTTGGCAACTACGTCACCACCGAAGTTTCTAATCCGGATAATCTCATTACGTATCCCATGGTGCCATCTAGTTCCAGGGCGCAGGCAGGGATCGTCGAAGCCCTACAAAAGTCTTAATTCTTCTGTCCTTAGTGCCCATGTTCCATATCCGTAAAACTAATTGTCGCAAACAGTTTAGTGCGGACTTAGGACAACATAACTGACACTAGCTAACCCAAAAGAAATAAAGTTCTTTTGTACAGCATTCAGCTTTCTGTTCACCAGCATGGCCAGCCCAACATTGTAGGCGCTGTCATTTTGTTTGCATTTGCCTAATACCGTTTTTCTGTCATTCATGCGCTATGCCGTCTTGTCAGAACAATGGTCCGTTGAACTTAACGTCCTCGCTCCCCGCTTATCGCGGTTCCTACAATTATAACGAAGCTCAGGAGAACAGAGGACCGTACTACCCTTACCTTGGACTCCAGGCTGCTGCAAACCCTTATTCCGGTGCGTACAACGGCGATTTTAACAATGCGAAATTCCCTTTTTCTTCTTCTCAATCATCTGCATTTCCGTCTGCTGCCTCGGAGCAAACTTCCGCACACCCGTTCGTGGTCGGCTTAACACAAACGAGTGGATCGTTTCAATCATCCTCAACGGCCAGCCAACGTGCCTCCTCAGCCACACCACAACGAGTTCAAAAATCTCAAGCTCACAAGACACTCTGCAAAAACAAATTAAAAAAGGCGGTCAATTCACAGGAGATGGCTGATCGAAAACGACAAGAGTTTGACGAGCTTGTAAAAGCCAGGACAGATAAACTACTAGCGTCTTCTTATACGGTATGTATTTTGTCGCGTCACACTGCTAATCCCGAATTTTATCACAAATTTCATCGTCACTCGCTTACCGATTGCTCACACCCACTGGGTTGGTTATGTTCAAAATACGCTTTTCCTTTTTAAATCAAATGTTAGCTAAAACCGGTAGAAATTATCTTGATTTCACATAAGTGTTCGATATCCTCCGTCTATTTGGAAAAGATTTAACAGTGGGGATGTTGGTTGTCGTGGTGGTGTTTATGGGGCTAACCTCACGTTTTCAAAACTGTTCTAGTGAAGCTGCTCGTCATTATGTGAGTGCGCTGGCTGCACTACTTATACAGATGGGATGGTTTGTATGGTATGATGGTATGAAAGCACAAGCCTGATCCAGGCAAAGTGCCGTGCAGTCACAGACTCCAGCCTGTTTCAGCATGCAGCTCACTATCTCTGGCCAATCAATTTAGCTTTGAGAGGACAGTCACTTG
>JACCGJ010014562.1:0-27525 GCA_013407085.1 Atriophallophorus winterbourni
ATCAACGTTTTTCTTCATTCGGACCTTAATTTTAACCCTGAACATTCGAATCCATGTGTACAACATCCTGTGGTTTTCTTTTAAACTTGTCGCTTTTTTTACCACAATATACTATTGACTATTGAGTGAAATAAATTCGTATCGCGCGGTCAAACGTTTTCTCATGTAACACCTCTTCAGTGGAAGAGTGGTAAGATTCTGGAATAAGCTGCCTGAGGAACTAATCGCTTGCATATAGGTAGGTACGTGCAAAATGGGTTTGGATTCCTCGTGGTATAAACTTTTCGATGAATTCTTCTCATTGTATGCAGGTCGCTTGTCAATAGGATTGTTAAACGATTTTGTTACAAACTTTCAAGGTTATCTTTGTTGTGAAATTGTATCCGCCTACTTGTCAGTTGTGAGTGGTTCAAATGCAAAATACCTTCATATGGGTTCAATTGATATCTTATTAGTCACTTCCCAAAAACGGTTATTTGTTTGGCTAAGGTTATTATTCCA
Source organism: Atriophallophorus winterbourni (assembly GCA_013407085.1). Lineage (NCBI taxonomy): Eukaryota > Metazoa > Platyhelminthes > Trematoda > Plagiorchiida > Microphallidae > Atriophallophorus > Atriophallophorus winterbourni. The sequence continues at coordinate 502 of JACCGJ010014562.1, forward strand.
GGGATCACTTTGTAATTACACTGAAATCTCAGTACTATGCCACCCGTTGGGACCGAGCAAAAGTGGCATAGTAGCGAGAGTGGCATAGTAACGAGGTTTTGTAAAAAACGGCTTAATTTGCTCAATCGATCAGTCCAAAGCTCTCAAAAATCGTCGGCATCTTCTTTCGTTGGATCTCGTTCATCTCGTTGTCTAGCCGGTCACACGCTTGCATCACACCGGGCTTCCCGCTTGTCTGCTGCATGAACATTCGGACAGTGATCCGAGCACGCTGGGCTTCCTCGAACAAAACGATTTCCCCGACGTTCACTTCGTCTTCGCTTTCCACCGGCTCCTCATTGTACAGCATCTTCTCCGCAATCTCCTCCACCGTGAAGGACCCGCCAGTTGCGACGCGTTCGTCGGCTTCGAGAAAGTCAGGCAGCTCGATCTGCTCGTTATCGTGCATCTTTTCCTCGGCAGGCAGAGCTTTCCAGATCTCGAGCAGCTCCGCATCCTGAGGCTCAGTTCGGATTTCTTCTTCGATAAACTTGGCTTTCGCGAAACAGTTCCTGATTGTCGACTTGCTGACCTGCTCTCAAGCATACCGGGCGACGTGTAGAGCGTCGAGCAACGTGAACTTGAACTCCTTTCCGCGATCGTCCATCGTCTCTAGCCGGCGGCATAGCAACAGCTTTTTATAGTGGCGCTTGAAGTTCTCTATGATTCCCTGATCCATTGGTTGTGAATTGGCTGTCGTATTGGGTGGGAAGAAGACCTGTTGGATGTTGTTCAGCTGGAGCTCGGGAGGGTGGCCAGAGAAGTTATCGAGGCAGACCAGAACTCTGCGTCCCTGCTGGCCGAGTCGTCCGTCCCACGCACGCAACATCTCCTCGAAAATCTCCGCCGTCATCCACGCCTTCGAGTTCGCCTTGTACGTGACCGGGATCTCCTTCTTCTTGAAGAAACGGGGTCTCTTGGAACTGCCGATCACCAAAAGGGAAACTTCTCGCTGCCGCTCATGTTTGCCCCAACCAGAAGAGTAATCCTTTGCTTGCTTTTCTTTCCTCCAGTACACCGCTCTCCCCTGAAAGCCATGGTCTTGTTCGGAAGCAGTTGCCAGAAGAGTTCAGTCTCGTCCAGGTTGAAGACTTCATCTGCCGAGATCTGCCTGAGTAAGGGCCGGAGAACCTGCTGCTGCCAATCAATAAGGGATTGGGCATCCACCGCTCCAGCTTCGCCCTGCACTGTCTTGAACGTGACGCCATTGCGCTTCTTGAAGCAGTCTAACCAACCGTCGCTCGCCATGAAGTCTGGGATGTTGCATCAGCTCGGCCAGTTTCATCGCCTTCTCCTTGATCAGATCGCCGCTGACAGGCAGATTCAGTCCTCTTGCTTGCTTCAGCCACATCAGCACTCCCTCCTCAAGCTTCGGGTCTGAGGCTGCGTCAGCTTTATGCGCTTCGATGGAACTCCAGCTTTGATTGCAGCTTCAATTGCATCCTTCTTGCTGAGAATGCCCTTCACGGTGGTTCTCTTAACTTCGACGCCCCATTTCTTGTCAATCTCCCTCGCCAACTTGGACTGATTCGGCTCCTTCTTCGCAGCATCGATGATCTCGAGCTTCTCCTTCAGCGTAAAGTCGGTTCGCTTGCGTTTCTGAGCTGACATTATGGACTGAATAGTTTGAAAAATAACGATGTCACTGTTGTGAGTGTCTGTTTGTGCGCGCGCTTTCGTGGGTCTATCTATCGATACTTAAAGCAAGAGTAGGAAAGAGGCTTGTTGTTGTGCGTGAGGTCATTGGCTTGTTGTAACTAGGTCAGGGAGAAACATCGCGTGTTTGACCTTGAAACCGGCTGACTATATGCGTAAAATGCGCAAACATGCACTTTTAAATAGCCACAGAATAGTGGCATAGTAACGAGAGTAGGGAGTGGCATAGTAAATTTTTTTGTATTGAATTTTGTTGGGACCGAGCAAAAGTGGCATAGTAGCGAGAGTGGCATAGTACCGAGGTGGCATAGTACCGAGATTCGAGTGTATGAGCGAAATCACTGAGCTTTTTCATGAATTTATGGGTAACCGGTTGTTTGAATTCACTAGAGTTTCCGGTAACAACTATTTCATATTATCATTGAAAAGAAATCCAGCGGGCGAGCTGACATTCATGAAATATGATTTTCAACGAAAAGGATCTGTACAAAGGCCTACACGTCGAACTTCCAACGCAACACGTTGCGAAGCGTAATTCAACGTTAGTCCCCGTGATGTCATCAATCGTATCAATAGTTGTACAGTGGTCCATAACCATGAATTACAAACCTGGTGAAGCCGGATCGTGACACTTCCGCAACAGACGACTAACTCGTTCTGAACTGGATATTATTCAGCCGACGCTTGAAAGCGGAGACTCGTCGTTTAATATGCGATATTATTTGAAGACATGTTTCAAGAAGTATCTTACAGGAAGGGACGTTTGGAATATGCTTCGGCAAGTTCTGGTAGGACAAAACTATCCAGGTAATCGTTGTTAAAATACAATTGAAATGAAATAATTATGGCGACTACATTAATAATAATCAATTTTTCACAGCCTATATTAGACGAATATAAGCTGAACTAAACTTCAATGAGAGGCACAGGTATTGCTGGACGAAACAAAGAAGATGACTGATTTCAATTTCAGTACCAAAGAAATGTTTAGTTTGTTTAGTTCTTTTCCCGATTTTATTCTCATCGATGGTACATTCCGTACTAATCGTGATAAAAAATTTAAATCAACTTATAATGATGGATGGCTGCGGGAAAAGTATTCATGTAGCACTGGGTTTCAAGTGGCAGGAAACAGCACAGGATATCCGTACATTCCTACTTACGTTTGTTAAACCGTCGGTGATCGGAATGTGGTTAGTGTCATTGTGTCAGATGGAGACCATGTAATTGCAAATGCAGTGGAAGATATGTTTCCACACGACTCACATCCTCTAAGCCGGGTGCACATGCTTCGTCATGTCACTCGTCGGATCCACCTCCACGGAAGACTTGAAATGTGTTGAACTATCTATAAGTACTCCGAGTTTGTGGCGGTACTCATTAGCTTTAATCAGCATGCAGAGAGCATATCCGATATTCTCCTGATGTTTCAGTGCAACACACGCGAGCCAATCCTTAAAGTGGGCGAATGTCCTATGTCCATGTTATCTATATAGGGTATTAGGGATACCAACATGGTGGTGGCGATGCACTGATTTTGGGAAATTAATCGCCTCAGTGGTAAGATTTCAATTTGGGAAGCTGTTCGGTCATCTCAAACAAACTTTTCCTCATATTGTATTATACTTTTAGTATACTGATAGAATATAACAGTTAGCATATAGTTGCAAGCACTCTATATACATTAATCCTATACCCATTTCTTCTCCAGTTGTTTTCATCTCACTCTTTCGCCTGCGGCCAATTGCAATATCGGTCATTCATTATTCCCAGATAAGACTGTTAATATACGATAAAACATTGCGACTATTATAACGTAAAGACGACCGTTTATACATAAATTACAGATGTTGGGATCTCGTGCCTCTGGATACATCGCAATATCCATTTGAGCGTAGAATACGACTTAGACAATGTTTACTGTAACAAAACAACTACAAATTTCGAAATATATTTTATTTCTTAGAAATTGGTTTTCACATCATAAGGCAATAATTTCGACATCGAAATGTTATGTGTTTAAAGTCACAAATCACATAGCATAAAAATCTTAAAGCTATATCCATTTTGCAGAACACTTGAATCTTTTAAGTTAGCAAGAATACAGAATTCTTATTAAGCCGCGATATTAGAGAAACAATCTAACGTTGATGATATCATGTGTTTTAACAATAAGCTCATTAATATTCTGATTATAGTGAGTTTCACGAAATTTAAACGAAAACACAGTACAACTTCTATATCAATGCATAAACAGCGCACCAACTAATTGTTTTTTCCTATATACTCAACCCAGACAACCTTGAATGTTTGTAACAATATCTTCAGCCATAAGTATCAGTGAGTTTTGCAAAATCTGAACGAGAACACAGGATAACTTCTATATCGCTGCATAAACAATACAGGTTACAGCCACTGACAGAACAGATCTATTATTGATTCAATGGCTACTTCGCCATATACATTTGAAAGAACAATGATACCATAATTTGGCTTTCTTAACCTAAGGCATTAACACTGGAAAAGACAATATCAGAAGATTTGTAATGCGTCACATCACAGCGTTACATGGGAGTGGAAATGTTACAGGAATGCATTTACATATTAAGTAGGTCGGAAAATTTCGCGGTGTATATGCGTTGTGAAGTGTAACCCAAACTGACTGTTGAATAATTTGGTAGAAAAATGCAGATAGTTTACGTGGAATGGGGGTAATTTAATGTAACGAGACAAAGCGATGTCATTGTGCGTGACAAGATAAAGTGTCATTATATGTACTAAGACAAGTCAAACGTCACTGCCAAGGTTACATCGAGTTCAACCATATTTATGAACGTCGAGAAAATAACTATTCATAAGTTGTTCGATCCATTGTAACACACTCACGATAAATGGCTCAACCATCACACCTTCTGCATAAATTAGGGACCTTGGATTTAAATACTCCTCTTCTCTCAATTTTAATGAACAAGCTAGACACCTCATTGCGAGAGCAAGACAAAACTTTAGCCTAATTAACCATAAATTCCTCTTACGCGAGAGTAAAATAGCATTATATAAGATGAAGGTCCTACCAATTCTCGATTATTGTAATATCATCTATTCTCACATGGGTAGGCGTGATTGTTTTCTCTTAGAGAGACTTCAACGTACATTCAGCAAAATAACTTTGGGCTATTCAAACCCCTTGCCTTATCTTGAAAGGTGTAATTTGCTGAATGTCGAACCACTATGGCTACGCAGAATTCGTCTGAATCTGCTTCTTTTCTTTCGAATCATTACCCAGCAACGAATTAAGCTCCAGTCTGGCATGCGCTTTCACGATTATATCCGATATGATCTGCGCAATCGAACAAGGCTGTTGAATATCCCTATGTCTCGCACTAAAGTTAGACGTAACTTCTTCTTAGTGAGATATGCGCAACTTTGGAATTCCCTTCCTCTTCATTTCCGTATGTGCACATCTACAGGGGAATTTACAACTATTGTAGGAACCCTTACTGTTCACTCACTATCCCAAATCCTTAAGATAAACTCTTCTCTAGATATTCTATACTCTCATGGGATCCCAGGTTTCTGATTCCACATCTTTCTCCACATCTCCACATCTTTCTCGAATATTCATATACGGCATGATTCTAAATATAGCTTGCGAAACAGTGAAAAAACTATTAAGTTACCAAGGTTTCGTACTAAAGTGAGAGAACAGTTTCTCCTTGACTAAATATGCTAAACTGTGGAATCTTCTTCCAAAATATATAAGACTCAGTTCCTCTTTAAATGAATTCAAATCACATCTAGCTTCATTTCTTACCGTTGATAAAATTCGCAATCTACTTAATTTAAATGTTCTACCTGATGATTTATATAATAATGGCATTCCTGGTTATTGATATTAAATAAACTTTCATATCGTTCGAAACAACATTCTCTCGCCTCAGAGTTTTTTTCTCTACAGCAAAATTCTCAATCCGCACCAAAACGAAACTGGCCCCCAGACCTCAAACTAGTGGAATAAACCACCTTCGCCTAGCGGACAAGAAAACGGCTCATGGTCAGGAAAGATCAATCTATTTACAACAATCAAAATGAAAACGTTTGGAACATCAACAATAGAGATTCTTCGCGCATCTTTGATGGACTTTATCCATTGATCATCAGTGTTGCCGGAAACATTCTAGACTTTTCCTTGCAATAGCTGTGTTTTCGTAATATATCAGATCACGTACCGATTACCTGGAAACAACTTTAAATACCGTTACCTTTATATTTATTGAACGTTAAATTCCGCTGAAACAAATGACCTTGAACAAATTGCTTTTTGCAAATGTACATCCTATAATCTGATTGTACAAAGCTTTTGGAAATTATTGATCATGTTTAACATGCCTTGGATTTCCAAGAATAAAATGTATTTATTTATATTGATATATCATGAGGTCTTATAGTATTCTCTGGATAACTGGCCATTCAAGTGTCAGGTTGCCGGACCTTAGATATGTTGTTACAAACCTTCATCGTAACCGTGCGTCTTATGATCATTTTTACCATATTACCATATCCTCAACCGTAATCTGCTTACATTAAACCCATTTATGCATAAAAACATGCTTTGCCATAACGTATTTATTATAAAAACAAAAAAGAAAAAAAACGCTAAAAATGCCAAAAATATTGTTTTTTGTGATCTTTTTTTCATCGTTTATAATGAATGTACTATTTTACAATGATAACCTCTCACCATATTAGTATATCATGAAGGTCTTATAGTATTCTCTGGATAACTGGCCATTCAAGTGTCAGGTTGCCGGACCTTAGATATGTTGTTACAAACCTTCATCGTAACCGTGCGTCTTATGATCATTTTTACCATATTACCATATCCTCAACCGTAATCTGCTTACATTAAACCCATTTATGCATAAAAACATGCTTTGCCATAACGTATTTATTATAAAAACAAAAAAAGAAAAAAACGCTAAAATGCCAAAAATATTGTTTTTGTGATCTTATTTTATCGTTTATAATAAATGTAATATTTTACAATGATAACCTCTCACCATGATGGTGAAGAGAATACTTTTAATTGTGTTCCAGTACCTCCGACTCCAAAACCAACTCCGATACTGGTCCTTGCTTCTTCCGCGTGAGACTGATTCTTCTACATGAACTGAAATCCATACTGGCAAACAGTTTTGGTTTCCCTTATTAGACAATTCTTCGACTTCCTGGATCGTACAACCGGCCCAAACCTCATGCAATTTTAAACCACAATCTCCCCTTATCCCCTCCATTTTCTAATTTTTTCAATTTAACTTCGGATTTTTATGTGCTTTTCTTCAATCACACCCACCAACATTCCGAAGAAGTCAATTTATATATATATATATATATATATATATATATGAAGGAACTTTCTTTATTTCGAAAATTTATTTTTACTGTGACATTTATATCTTCAAACGCACCATTTCCTTCATAACTTTTTATGTTATTTTCTTTTTTTCAATCTCTGCTCCAGAATTAATTGCATCCTCTTCGTTTGATTATTTCGATGCAATCTAGATGAAACTTTATTACTGTGTGACATTGCGCGAAAAAATTAACTTTCTTACCCTTGTAAATTTACCATCCTTTATTAAACGGAAAAATGTTTAAAAATTCCGCTTGAAAAGGTCATTTTACAATTTATTTATTTTGTACACATTGATAACCTGATCATGTTTTGCATGCCTTGGTTTACCAAGAATATAGTATTATTATTATTATTATTATTATTATTATTATTATTATTATTATTATAAGTATGAATAGTTATTTGCGGTATGCTGTGTAACCACAGCATGCCGCAAATGCACCGTACAACTGTCTAACTTAATATGTGAATGCATTCCAGATACGTTGGCCCTTTCAAGTTGTAACGCTTCACAGGCTTTTTGATATTGTCTTGGCGAAGTAGTCATTAAATCTCTAATAGGTCTGTTCTGTCAGTGGTTGTAACCTGTGTTGTTTATGCGGTGATATCTCAGTTGTCTGGTATTCTCGTTTAGATTTCGTGATCACGAGCAAATATACTTTTATGATTGTTCACAAAAATGTCAACCGACTCTCACCATGTAAACTTGCATCGAAAGGCAAATAAACGCCTACATAAATTGATATACTCCTACGTATAATCTAGACATGACCTAAAATAGAAGTACAGACCAGGGTATACTACCGGTGGTATCAGAGCGCCCGGTGGACGGTGAGGCTAAACGTAATGCCAACATCTGAGGTGACCACATTGTCAGATAAAAAGTTGAATTTGTTATTCGGAATGAAACTTGCTCTAAGCAAACAGTAAATTCGATACATAAAATACAGACCAGGTTTTACCACTGGCGAGTTCAGAGCACCTCGTGAACGGAGAGGCTAAACGTGATGCCAACCCTTCAGGTCAACATGGGAATGTTTCGAAATGAACAAACTGGCTGATAAAAAGTTGAATTTGTTATACTGAATGAAATTTGCTCTAAGCAGACCGTGAACCCGATACATTAAAGTAATTATTTTGCAACGTTAGAGATATAGTATAACAGTCACATCACGTTCTTTTTTGCAGAAAAAACGTGATACATATAATGAAAATTTTCTAACAATAAAGATTTACGGGTAACATTCGCATCCTCTTCAATTGTCGAAAACACAACGATCGTTGTAAAGGAATCACATCTGTGCAGTTGTGATTTGTCTAGCCGGGTTTATCTATTATTCCAATGCACCAAATAATTGTGTTCATCATCAACGTCTGTTGGCTCTGTTTTCTCGTTTTCAATATTATAATATGAAATTCACCCTGGACAATGGCTTTACTTCTGTTGATGAGGTTGAATTACTTGTACACCGTGTATCTTCCAATGGATTTCATCCAGACCAGAATCGTCTAACATATAAGGTGAAAATGAACTCACCATATTTTTATGTGAACTTCGATCAGAAATACAAGTGTTACAATAATAATTCAAGTTCAGTGCAGTTCAGTTCAGTTGCACAGAACAGTGAGTGGCTAACGAGCCAATCGAGCGACCAGAATTTTTTTCGGTGGAAAGCTGCAGAGAAGCAACCACCACTGCCAAAGCGTTTTTTTCTAATTGTGATTTGGATATTCTCAGCGATCGCGACGCCAAGGGATTACTCCAGTTCAGTTCAATTGGCTCATGACTGTAAATGGCTGATAGGCCAACCGAGCGTCCAGAATTTCTGTCGCTGGAAAGCTTTGAAGTGGCGCCCACCACTGCCAAAGTTGGTTCATTTTTCTCTGGTATCCTCATCGTATGCGATGGTACGTCCAAAGTTTTACAAGCCGTCATCCGGTCCCATAATTTTTGGATGCGAATAAGAAAAACGGAGAGGGTTTCTCTTCATAAAGCCGGTGAGAGTTTAGCTATGGAAAATTGGTGCGTACATTTGAAACATGACATTTAAACGAGCCATTATATAACAGGATTATTTTGTTTTGTTTTGTTTTCAAATCGTGGTCAAGACCATATAAATTTAAAATGAACAAAAATGGGCAATTCTGTCGACAGGCAACATGTATATTCACGGGAAAAGTCTTGGAAAAGCCCATGCCACAAGGCATGTAAACCTCTTTTGAATGCACCTATTGATAAGCAAGCTATTAGTTCCTCAAGCAGCTTGTTGCAGAAGCTTCACACTCTTTCACTGATAACGTGTTGCCTAAGATTCATGAGGCTGTGGTTTTTCGCGAGCTTCAATGTATGTCTTCTAGTTGAGTGGTTGATCGGTCGAGAAAACATGATTTGACAACCCTCGTCGCCTATGCGTTTCAGGATTTTTGAAGTTTCTATGAGGTCACCTCGTAGACGCCGAAGCCGAAGGAAGATGATACCTAAAAAAGTTAGACGTTCTTCGTAGGGTTCCCCAACCATTTTGGTAGCCAGGCGTTGGACTCTTTCTAGTAGTAATATGTCTTTTTGAAAGAAATGGCTCCAGGCTCGCAAGCAGTATTCTTAATGCGGCCTGACAACCGCCGTTTATAAAGGGATAAACACTTTCGGCGTTCTACATGTCAGAACAGATTCAAGCCTAAAGAGTTCTCCTCTAGCTCGTTGTGTAGCTGTGGCACATTGCGCGGCCCATTTGAAGCCCGCTGTTACGACTATGCCCAAATCCTTAACCCTTTGAATAGATTGAAAGTTGATCCTACCGTTATTCGCAGTTACTGTAATTCTTTCGACTGCTGCAGACAACAGATGATATTTACTATAGTTCAGAGGAAGATCCTAATCCTGCGACCATTTATTGACCTTTTCAATATCTCTCAACAAATCACCGTGATCACTGGATCCGGTGAATTTGACATCATCAGCAAACATGTAACAGGGACATGACAACTGGGATGTCAGATCATCGATGAAGATCAGAAAGAGTATTGGGCCTAATACTGAACTTTGTGGGACCCCACTAGTAACTGTTGCGAATTCAGAGGTAGTATAGCCTACACGGACCTAAAGGGATCTATTACGAAGAAAACTGGTTATCCAGTCGTGAAGCTCACCAGATATAACTTTGGCCGCGAGCTTCATCCCTAGGAACCTGTGACTAACCAAGTCGAACGCATTACTCAAGTTTAAGTAAAAGACCTCTGCCCGTCCGCCTTCATCCAGTGTCTTATAAACTCTATCTAAAAAGCATAAAAGATTCGAGAGATGCGAACTCCCTTCAAGAAAGCCATGTTGAACCGTGCTTAATGATGAATTGTGCACGAGGTGGCTGCACAACCGATAACTGATAAGTCTCTCCAAGGTTTTACATAAAACACTAGTCAAGCTTACCGGTCGGAAATTCTCAACTATGTTTGCGCAACCTCTCTTTGGAATGGGTACGACAATAGCTTTCTCCCAGTCATCTGGTAGGATGCTTTTGCAGAGCGCTTCGTTGTATAACTCACATAGTGGTTCTGCTAGGACTTTAGATATTTGCTTTACAATTTTAGGATGCACATCGTCATGTCCGGCGGATTAATTTTCTTCTAGATTCTTAAGGACACGCGCGACATCATCCGTGCAAAAAACTACTTCGCTTAGTGAGGCACCCATTTTCGTACTAAGAGTTGAGACTGAGTAAATCGCATCGCCGCCATCCATTCTATGTATGCTTCTAAAATAATCCAGCAAAGCTGCTGCCTTTTCGGGGTCAGAATTAGCTTTTTCGCCATTGTCTAATATTAGGGTACCTATGTGCTCCCTTGTCTTACCCTTGAACTGAACATAACTAAAATATTTGTTAGGGTTCTTTTTAGCAGATTTCGCCAGGTAAGTTTCGTAGCTTTGCTTTAGCCTCGATTGTGGCATTACTGTGTTGTTTCTCGAAGCCTTATAACACGACCAATTTCTATAGGTTGATAAGGCTGTATATCTCCGTCAGTGTCTGTCGCGCCTAATAATGTTGCGTCGCACCGCAGGAGTCCACCAAGGTGGCTTGTTCTTTAGCCGTGAAGGTCGAAATGGACAGTAAAGGTCTTGAAGACTTAAAATATTGCGCTTAATATCTGACCATTTACTTTCGATGTCATTGATTTCAGAGAACCAGTCACATCGTTTGGCGGAAAGCCGTACGGTATTCCAGTCAACTCGATTTAGATTACGCCTGTATTTGACTGGTGGCTTATGAAAACAGAGAATTGCCTGGAATATTATGGTGACATAGTCGCTTTTCCTCAAAGGTGATTCGTGAGAGAGTTTTGGGACATCTTTAGGACCTTTAGACAAAAGTAGGTCCAGTGTAGATTGTGAGTGTCCATCTCTGTACCTAGTTTTCTCACCTACGTGCTGATGAAGCGCACTGGAGTGCATCCAATCCAGATATACCTGGGAAATTCTATCACAGGTTGTCTGAGTGTCTCAGTGAATACCTGGTAGGTTGAAGTCACCTATTAAATAGACTAGTGAGACAGTTTTGAGCAACCTAGTAGGAATTTCCTTAAGTTCCTGGTCCTCCTCCTCAGAAGCGCCGGGTGCCCTGTATGAGCAGCCTAACGCAAAAGAGAGCTGACAGTCTGTGACGATTGTCGAGACCAGCTGGATGACAAAGGTGTCCGTTCTGATTCCAGAGTCTTGGTATTTAATACCATGTTGTAGTAGTATTATAGCTCCTCCTCCGCGTCTACTATCTGGTCTATCCGATCTGATGGCTGTATATGTCGAAAGAAGATCAACTGGAATAATGCCTGTATCTTTAGGCCAGGTCTCTGATATACCTATGATCCTAGATTTACTATTGGTCGCTTTCTGCATTAATTCCAGCCATTTACTACGCACGCTGCAAGTATTTGTGTATAGTATTCTCACAGCATTTTGATGTACCCCGCCTAATTTCGGAGAACCCTCGGGCGGAAAACTCGAGGTTTTTACCAAGTTTTTTGGTATGTCCTAATAAGTGCTGTGTGAAGAATCTACGTCGCTGGGAGGTTGTGGCGTAGAGGTTCTTAATGCAGAAGCGTTGGGTGCATACGAAGCGAGTCTTCCGTTTGCTACATCACAACTAAGCCAAGATTCGTCCCCTATATTTTCTACCAGCACTTGAGGGTTCTTGATTGAAATATCCGCTGTTGCGGAGTTATTCTATCGGCGCTTATCTGGGTTGCTCTTAGGTTTTGCTACGTTGCTACCCGAACGCTGGAACGCAAAATAATTTGTTGAAACTTGGCGGACATCTGGCAACAATCTATACAAATAATTCGTATTGGTATGTATTTGGTGGCCTTTGGAGAGAAACAGGTCTCTGTCTTTCTGGTTTCTGAAATCCACCGAGAATGGCCTTGCTTGGTTTCCTTTCTTGTACAGACACATTCTGTGTACCGGAACTATCTGGAGATTGGGCTTAAGGTCTGCTAGACGTAATAAATTGTGTACGCATTTGCGATCTCAACTGCGTCGTGATTTAGCCTCCTGTAAAAAAGGCTCGTGCTCGTTATGGATCAGAATAATTCTGGTCATAGTTTTCAAACTTTTCTTTGGAAAAGCGCCTTTTCTGCAACGCTCGCAATTTGCTGCGGATTGAAGCTAATTGCGAGTTAATTGTCGCGGCTCGGTTTTCTTACTTGTTGAGGAGCGCGGTAACTTTTGAGCTGGCTGGCTCTTCTTCTTACGCTGTCGTTGTTAGTTTTCTCCTGATTTTCGTACATCCGCCGGCTTATGCATGATTGGTTTGGATGGGGCTGCAATTTGCGCGTAAGATCTTTGGGTTGGTTCCTGCAATGTTGTGAGTAATTGGGAAACTCGCTTACGATAAGCTTCCCGTGCAAATTCTTTGCTTTCCATGCAGACCCATTCGAACAATGTATGAGCTGCATATATGGTGTAATGGTCTTTTGGTATACTAGAGGTCTTTTGGTGCGCCCAGCGTCTGCATGTACAAAAATTCGATACCTTTGTCTACTCGCTTACCACAACCTGCCTTTAAGCATGGAAAAGTATTGTGAGTCATTATGAAGATTTATGAAATTGATATTTATATCTTAGTAGTGCAGGTAATTCAGATTGCAATTTCAAATAATCGGCAAAATTTCATATTCAATCAGAGCGTGGGAACTACAACCAAGTTGAACGTACCGCGCAATTATGCAACAGTTGCTGATTCATTGTTCACATTGATAATTGCTTGAACGTTCAAGTGGACTACCGAACCTGAAAACACTTCGTGAACTTATATTCCTATAGCAATCGAATACTGTACTTGAGCCATTTACACCAATTTTTCGTTTTGTTTTAAACACAAATTATTCACATCATGGAATTGGTGTTGTTTTCAAGATTCAAGACACAAGATTTATGGTTCAAAAAGTTATTAAATTCACAAGATCCATGGAGTGGAACTATAGATACAAATGTATATATATATATATATATATATATAGATATATATATATAATCAAAGTCAATGAGACGATGCTAGTTTATTAATAGTTTGGGTGAAAATTTGGATTAGCTCTCACATAATCGTCAAGTTTCGATTTGAATATAGATGAAATGTTTGAGCTTGCCAAATCGGCAGGTAGGGAATTCCAAATAAACCACACATGCACCGAATGAAAACATCTGTGGTATTTCCGTTTAGAATGGGATTTTTCCAACTTGCAAACATGTCGAGGGCATTTGCTGGAAGTTCGAAGGTAGAATGTTATGTCCAGCGGGTGAGAAAAAGGATGAGATCAAGTTGAATTCTCCTTTCGTACAAAATCAATGAACAAATTGGGATGGAATGGAAGACTCTTCTTGAAACTGGCGGGTTCTAAATTTTCCATCAGCGCATGCTGTTACAATTGTTTTCAAGAGATACTCGATCTCAAATAAATATTAAATATTCTAAGCACGCAAACTCCTGTTCTTTAAAGAACATTCTACTTTTGCTGCTGCTTCAAAAAAGGTTCAATCAGGTCCAGCTTAATATTCACATACTGTTCGTTCCACAAGGGCTGGTATCCAGAAAATATTCGGCAGATCAAGCAGTGGTATTTACTTCATCAACTTCATCAACCGATGATCGCAAGGGCCGAATATGCTAATAGTCTCTAAGCCTCGGGAAACAAGAGTCACAGATTTCCGGTGATAGCAATGGCATGTGATGTGCGTGAATCTCTTAATAAAGCAAATTGCCCTCTGTTTCATGCGTTTTTGGCTATGCTTAGAGTAGTTGGGTATGGATACAAAACTTCGGCGGGCCGCCAAATTCTTTCAAAACCTGAGTCCTGAATGAAAATAACCGAAGGGTTCCGTCTCCCTACCACACAACTCTAAGTTTAGTAAAAACGCAAAAGACAGACGGCAAGTCAATTTATTCAGTAGCGAGTCACGCACGCCACATCGCTTTGCTATCACTGGACATCTGTGGATTTTATAGAGAAAACATTTGCTTAACATAGACTCACCACGTCCTTAAGCTTTGCTTCTGGTCCTACAAGAAGTTCGAGCTTACCCGACCTTGTCAGACCAACCTCCAAGACTTCGTCTACTTGAGTTCTTCCAGCAGACAAATTATTCGTATATCAGAGGTGACAATACTATTATTTGTGAGAACAACTACCGACCTGACTAGATTATCATCGCTCACGTGAATATCCACAACAATATCAGTTGGCCAAGCAGGCTTCGCAGAATCAACAATATTTACTCTACTCACCCAATTGCCGAAAATTTGTTAGCAAAAGAGTTAATGTATTCCAAAGGACCTACAGATTCTGCTCTCGTGTACCGAGACTTAGAGGGTATTAGAATATTCGACCATTGCGATCGTGGGTTGATATCCGTTGTTGGTCACTTAATTACCACTGCACGATCTGCTCAGTATCACCTGGATACCAGCCCGGAGGAACGAATAGTATGAGAATATTTAGCTGGATTTAGTTAGAACTTGTCTAAAGAAGCAGCGAAGGTAGAATCTTCATTGAGGTACTGGATTAGTTTCAAATCGAGTATTTCCTGATAAAATTTGTTAAACGTGTGTTGATAGTAATGATGGAGCCTTCAGTTTTAAGAGGGGTCTTCTAATCCCACCCGATTTGTTCGTTGATTTCATTCAAATGGAGGTAAGCTTATCTGTCCTCGGTCCAGAGCAAGGGCATCCATAGCTATGCGAATGTCTGGCCGCTTGGTTGTTGATTTAATTTAGAATCGGAAACTTCCTTGATGATATGGTGAAGAAACGTTATGCCAAAAGTATACTAGTTAGCCCACGAAACCATTCCTCATCATGCGCATTCAAAATTTCTGCAGGAGATTTGGTGGGATACACAACTGAAGGTTGATCTCTCAAACTAACATCTCGGAATCCTCAAATATTGTTTATGGCATCATTATACGATTATTACTATTTCGCTGGAGCCGAGGAAAGTTGATGTCAATACGTTTCTCAACCGAGAAAACTCGTAGCCGAAGATGCCTCCCGACTTTTCAAGCCTGGTCGGGGGATTTATAATCCATATTCGCTGACCCCATATTCTATGTCATTGGGGTTAATACCGAAGAGTACATATGCTCCAGTGGAGAACCCTTACTTCTGAACATATTGCGTGATCATTATTGCTTGCACAGGGTTTCCCAATAGGACGATCATATCAATCCAGCTGTTTCTTCCGATTGCGAGATTACTGCTTCTAATAAATTCTGTAACTACGTCGGCGGTATTCGACAATTGTGAACGTCCAAGGATGAATCTGTCGAACATCTAAACAGTTTCGTTGAAAATAATAATGTATCCAAACTCACGAATGATATTGCCTTAGTTAGAGGAAAGATCATCAAAAAAACTCGAGAATGGATTGCCCACCGAATATGGGTTAACTATGTTGAGGACCAAATTGAAGAATACCGCGAAAAGAATTGGTACGCTCTCTGAATATATAAGAACATGGGAGTTTTGGCATCATGAAATGTCTGAGAAATATTTTGGCACACATCATTTGTAATACTCGGTACAACGAATAAAGTTGTACAAATGATGTGAGCCAAACGTGCTCAAATGGTCCAAATATCAAGCAATAAATTCAGCAAATGCTGAAAACATAGACTCACAAATTATTAATAATGCCAATGTATAAAAATACCAATACAATTGTGAACAATTGTCTCTGTTTTTGCCAAATACAACGAGCAAAATATGTGGAAGTTTTCAGATGTCAACCGTTATGATATTTGATTTAATTAAACAAAAAAATAAATTTACAAGTGAAAAGGACAAATAAGAAAATGTATACCCAAAAATGAAAGATAAAAACCGTGTAGAATTGAAAAGAATCAAATTGTTTACATAGAATATAGCAAGCCATTTTACACAAAATTGTCGTCATTTACAGGAGGTCCCACTGGTATGTGTGTGATGTGGAAGCACAAGCCTGATCCAGGCAAAGTGCCGCACAGTCAAAGACTGCACGTGGGCTGAGGTACTGTAATCTTGATCAGGTTAGACAGATATGAGAAAAGAAATACAAAGAAAATAGTAATGGTATTTAGACTCCAGTGTGGTATGACCAGTTTATACCCGTTCAAGGTCTCGCATCTAAGTATGTTCTTCTGTTGATCCGATGAACATCACATCATCCGCGAAAATAGAACATGGGCACTTTAATGCAGCCAAAAAGTCATCGATGAAAATCAGGAATAGAAGGGGTCCCCGTACTGACCTTCGGGGTACCCTAATGATCTCTTTGGTTTGATTCGACAGCGTAGATGCTACCTGAACTCTGAATGTCCTACCTGTTAGAAAGGCCTTCATCCTGGCAAGAATACTACACCGTATGCCCTGTGCTGCTAGCCTGATCTGTAGATACGTTGATTTACGGAATCGAAAGCGTTGCTGAAATCTAGGTAGAAGGCTTCGACTGGCTTCCCATCATCCATCCGTTCACGTTCAGTTAAGTTCAGTTCAGTTGGCACAGGACGGTAACTGGCTAATAAGCCAATCGAGTGTCCAGATTTTTTGTCGCTGGAAAGCTTCAAATGAGCGCTTGCCACTGCCAAATTTGGTTCTTTGTCCTTTGGTATCCTCGTCGTATGCCATTATACGTCAGGTGTTTTCCAGGCAGTCCTAAGTTCCCAGGTATTCGTAGCTGCGTCTGGGATAAACGAAAAGTGTTTCTCTTCAAAAAGCCGGTGAGAGTTTAACTAGGGAAAACTTTGTGCGTACATTTAAAATCCTAAAAACATTAATCCTATCGATAGGCGACCTGCGTATTCATGAAATAATTCATGTTTGAGTTCATGTTACGAGGAATCCAAACCCATTTTGAACTCACCTACCGATATGCAAGCGATTAGTTTCTCAGCCAGCATATTGCAGAATCTTACCACAATTTCACTGAACAAGTGTTGCATACTATTTAGAGGATTGTTATTTTTCGCAAGCTTCATTGTATACCATCGTGTTGAACGGTTGATCGTTCAAGAGAGAACAGGGTTTGACAACCCTTGTCGTCTAGGCCTTCCAGGATTTTGAAGGATTTTATTAGATCACATGGTAGACGCCGAAGTAAGAAGAGACCTGAATAAATTAGACGTTCCTCGTAGGGTTTCCTAAAGATATCTTCAAGCATTTTGGAAGCCAGACGTTGCACACCCTCTAGTAATTATATGTCAATTTGAAAGAAAGGGATCCGGGCTTGTACGAAATATTCTAAATGAGGCCTGATAATCGCCATATATATTATGGGATAAACACTTCCGGCGTTCTACATGTCAGAACAGATTTAATTTAGTGACGGAATTGCTAAAGAATGACGAGGGTGATCTATCGATATCAGACTATATCCCAGATGACAATAGACTTTGTGCAATAAGAGTACAGGGTCCGTGCAAGAAGTGTCCATGCTTCATTTTCGCGGATGATGTGAAGTTTGAAGCTACCTTGATGCAAGACATTGAACGGGTATTAAACTAGTCACACCATTGGAACCTCCTGTAAATAACGACAATTTTGTGTAAAATTTCTTCCTATTTTCTATTTAAACAACTTGATTCATCGCGAATCTACACAATTTTTATCTTCCATTGTTTTGTGTATAAATTTTCGTTATTGTCCTATTTACTTGTACATCACTTTTTGTTTTATTAAACCAAAAATCATATTAATTGTCTTCCGTTACCTTCCAAATAGTTTGCGTGTTGTATTTGGCGAAAACAGAGACAATTAATCACAATTGTATAGGTAATTTTTTCCATTGGCATTAATAATTTGGCAGTCTACCTTCTCAGCATTTGCTGAATTTATTGCTTGTTATTTGGAATATTTGGGCACTTTTGGCTCACGTCATTTGTACAACCCGGTACATTTGAGGTTTGTCCATTGTTGTTTTATATTAATCTTGTTAATAGCACCCTTGTATACCTAACTACTGCAATCGTAGAAAAAACGCAAAAGACAGAAGGCAGGTTGCTTTATTGTGTGGCTATTCACACACGCCCTTACTCATTGCTATCACTGGACATTTCTGGCTATTGTTAGGAAGAACGTTTGCCAAACCTAGATTCACCACGTCCTCCAGCTTTTCTAAAGAAGAAGTTCGAGTCTGCCAGCAGACAAATTTTCCGTATATCAAGGGTGACAATACCATTCTTTGTACGAACAACTACAAGCCTGACTAGATTATCTTCACTCAAGTGAAAATCCACAACAATACCTATTGGCGAAGCACGCTTCCCAGCTTCAACATTATTCATTTTACTTTAACGGAAATTTGTTAGAAAAGAAGATGATGAATTTAAAAGGACCAGAAGATACTCCTCTCTTTTCCAGAGACTTAGAGTGTGTCAGAATAGTCGATCGTCCGTTGAAATCCGTTCTTGATCAAGTAATTACTACTGTTCGGTCTGCCAATTTTATCCGGATACCAGCCCTGAGGAACGAATAGTATGTGAATATTTAGTTGGACCTGGTTGGACCTTGTCTAAAGCTGCAGCGAAGGTAGAATCTTCTTTGAAGAACGGGATATTGCCTGCTTTGGATATCCAGGTTTATTTTCTAATCGAGTATTTCCTGACAAGAATAGTAACAGCATGCGATGATGGAAAAGTTGGAGCCTTTAGTTTTAAGAAGGGTCTTCCAATCCCACCCGATTTGTTCATTGATTTCATTTGAAAAGAGGGAAGTTTATCTGCCCTCGGCTCAGATTAAGGCCATCCACATCGATACGAAGGTCTGGCCGTCTGGTTGTTGATTCATGCTAGAATCGGAAAATGCCTGAATGACAATGTGAGGAAACATTATGTCAACGGCCTACTTCTAAGACTCCAAAACAAGTCAACCTCACCCCCTTTCAACATTCCTGCAGGAGATTTGGTGGGATACTTAACTGAAGGTAGATCTTTCAAACTAACATCTCGTGATCCTCAAATATTGTTTATGGCATCATTATACAATTATTACTCATTAGCTAGAGACGAGAAAAGTCAATTCGTTTCTCAACCGAAAAAATCTCGTCATCACGACCATCTGGCAATTTCCTTTTTGGAAGCAGCAATTTCTACCGAGATTTGTCATCCATCTGAGTTTTTCCAATTTTTCGTTACCGAGGGCCTTGGCGAGGATGCCTCCCGACTTTTTAAGGCTGGTCAGGGGATTGATAATCCATATTCGCTGGCTCCATACTCGATGTCAATGGGGTTAATACCGAAGAGTACATATTCTCTAGTGGAAAACCCTTACTTCTGTACATATTGCACGATCATAATTGCTTGCACAGGCGCTCCGAATAAGACGCTCATATCAATTCCGGGTGTTGCTCTGGATTACGAGATTACTGCCGCCATTAAATTCTGTAACTACGCCGGCGGTATTCTACAGTTGGGGTCGTTCATCCGTTTTAAGAATGGAACTGCCGAACATGCAACCAGTTTCGTCTGGCATAGTTATCAATTCAATCGCACGGAAAAGATTGCTTCTGTTAGAGAAAGGATAATCAAAGAATTGAAACTCCAGAATGGATTGTCCACCCGAAATGAGTTGAATATGCTGAGGACCAAATTAAAGAATACCCCGAAAAAAATTGGTACGCTCTTTGAATATGTGAGAACAATGGATTTCTGGCATCCTGAAATGTCTCATAAGTAATTTGGCTGACGTCATTTGTTTTACCAGGATTCCTTGTGTGGTTTTGTTTTGGTCCACTTAAAAACTCGCTAAAAGCGTGACACTCTTCTCCAATTTACTGATATTTATTTTTATACTCTTTCCGTTAAACGTAATTGCTACAAATTTATCAAACCTGCAATACAATAGAGAAATTCATACGTTTGCAAAATAATTGCTAGTGGCAAACAGCACGAATCTTGTAGCTGAATATGTGAGTTTGTATTTACAGTAATCTTTTACTCATATTATACGATACTGTCATTATATGGATAAAACATTACGTAAGGACCATCGTTTATACATAAATTATGCACCTATCTCTTACAGATTTTGGCATCTCGTTCCACTGGATACATCGCAATATCAATTTACCGTAACAAAACTTGCTGCTCAACAAATTTCGAAATATATTTTATTTCTCAGCAATTGGCTTTCTCATCCTTAAGCAGTAAATTGGACATGGGCATATTTTGTCGTGAAAATCACCAACCACATAGTATTCAAGTCTCAAAGCTATATCCATTCTGCAGAACAGAGGAATCGTTTGAGTGAGCAAGAATACAGAAGGCTCATTAAGCCGTAGGCCTAGGTAAACAATGTAACGTTGATGATATCATGTGTTTCATCAATAATTTCATTAGTATCTGATTATAGTGAGTTTAGCGAAATCTGAACGAGAACACAGCACACATTCTATATCAATGCATAAACAATAGACTCAATAATTTTGATTTAACCTATATACCCAACCCAGAAAACCTTCAAAATTTGCAACAATAACGTCAGCCATTAGTATCATAATTATAGCGAGTTTTGCGAAATCTGAACGAGAACTCAGGATAACCTATATATCACTGCAAAAACAATACAGGTTACAGCCGCTGACACAACAGATCTATTAGAGATTCAATGTCTACTTAGCCACATTCATTTGAAAGAACAATGATACCATAATTTGTCTTTCTTAACCTAAGGCAGTAAAACTGGAAAATACTATATCAGAAGTCCTGTGATGCGTCACATCCCAGCGTTACATGGAAGGGGAAATGTTACAGGAATGCATTTACATAAGTCAGACAATTGCACGGTGCATATGCGGCGTGATGTGTAACCCAGACTGACTGTTGAATACTTTGGTAGAAAAATGCAGACAGTTTATTTGGAATAGGGGTCATTCAACGTAACGAGACAAAGCGATGTCATTGTGCGTGACAAGATAAAGTGTCAATGTATTGTGGTGCTCACATCCCCATTCCTTGCACACCGCTACCGTTATCTGGCTGTTTGCCGGTATCAGGTGGAGACAGTAAGATCAGGTTCAGTGAGCCTTGAAACAGTGAAAAAGCGGTAAACAAAGTTAAACTCGTGTGCCTCTGTTATATAGGAATCATACAAAGAACCACGATTTTCAAATGTAGACTTTATCTTTTCAGCACTTTATTAACTTCAAAGTTAATGGAGTGCAGAAAAGATAAATGAACCTCTGCTAGTTCTTTTGATAACAGTGCTCGATAATATTCTGAGGCAATTAATTTATCAGATAGGCCGCTATCGCAAACGGAACAAAGATTGTTGGTGAAGGGCTTAAACTTCTCGTTAGGTAAAAATTCTTAAAAGCTCAAGTGGTAATTCCTTGCGTATAATCCGCCCTCAAGCAGCTACCTGAAAATCAGGCCCCGAGAGCTCAATTAAGCGCCAATTGAACCAAGTTAAACATCCGCAACCGAAGACGGAAAAAGTTTGGCGAGCTACGGTACCTCTATCGTATGTCAAAAGCGCCTCCGAAGGAATAAGTCGAATCTTGAATAACGCATGTATTAGAGTAACATATAAATGAGGTAGAACTCTCCGCTCCGTATAAATGCATCTCAAAGATAAGACTACTTTAGGTTGTGCGACGAACTGCATCTACAAAATCAAATGCAAGGGTTGCACGGGTGTTAACATTGGGCAAACGTCTAGAGAACTCTGCACTAGGGTAAACGAACACAGGAAACAAGTGGGAAAGCAACCCCGCAATCCCAATGAATATCAATCACTGATTCGGGATTCTGCACTAGCTGAACACGTGCTAGACACTGGACACAGCGTAGATCTTGATAACATTGAAGTGATAAGACGGGGTGTGAAATCTTATACGGAAAGACTTCACGCCGAGGCTGTTGAAATAACAAAGGCTGGAGCGAATGCGGTGAACAAGGTGGATGGGGCGGATATCTCAACAATGTGGCGTTCGGTTCTGCAGCGGATAAAGATTAATGAAAATAACACCTAATGATTACGTAAGCAGTGTGTCAACAGACGCTAGTCACACCTGTACACTTAATAAACAATTAGGGCTGAACACAGCAATTAGGAGGTGTGATCAATTATCTTGATCTCCCCTGTCTGTCTTAGAGAACTTAGGATTGGTCAAGAATATGCCATGTAAGCCTGACCACTGTTCGTACCGAGACCCTTTGTCTGACGAAGCTATAACCGATTCATTGCAAACTTTATTTTCATCATTATGGACTCCCGATCGGTCTCGAATATTTTCAAAAACTTTGCTTTGTGGACCTTTGAAACTTTGAATTACTTTGAATTACTTTGAATTCGGAAACATGATTATACAAGGGGATGTAATCAACCAGTTTGCGAAATTTGTAGTCTAGTGGTCGGGGTGGATGATCTACTCGGTTATATAGTTGAGGAAGATTAAAGTCTCTCATAATCAATAAATGCGAACCGCGCTATTTTCCGACGTACTGCATTGCTTTCAAGAGTTTTTCGTTATGTGCATACGATGATGATGGTGAACGGTAAACTACACCAACAATGCATCTGTCGACTGATTCGAGTTTCAAGTTACACAATATGCTGTTTTCTAGATCGAGTGTCTGTAACTACCGTACTGTTCGTGGTGGTAAACAACTACTCCACCACCTGTTCTTAACACGTTGGCCGCGATTTCTGATTCTGTAGTTTTCTCTGCGGGCGACTTGTTCTAACTTCTATATCTTCAGTGCTTACGCAGTCTGCGAAGTGTAAAGATGTTTTCGGCTCCTCGGAGGTAAGTTCTATCAATTGTTTATTTTTTAATTACAGATTCAATGTATTGAAGCATATTTAATGAATTGAAAACGGAAATACGATTATTTTGAAAAGTTGGTTTATTGTAGGCGTGTACCATATATGTACACACCGAGTTTTTGCAAAGTTCTGCATGTACACATATTGCGCACATCGCGGCCAACGTGTTAAGCAATCTCTCCGAAACAGGGTCATGTTCGGAATAGAAAGCTCGCGATCGCTCACGTGAGGTTGGAACCATGTCACAGTTATTGCTATGTTTTTTTTTGTTTACCAGTAATTGTGCTTTTTCATATGGGCAATTCATTGGGGTTTGGGTATACAGTGATGGAGCTGAAAGCGAGTCTATTTATCCGACCCTTCGAGAGTCGGACATTAGTCGTTTTTTTGGATTGCCGCAGTGCATATAATCGGATTCTCGTCTGGTTGTGGAAGCCGTGGTTCATTAAGTGGTTTCGGTGTAGGAAGTCTGGGGTCACTCATTCTGACATCCTCCGGGAGATTATTATGATTTTCTTTCCAGTTAGCCCTAATTGATTGCATCATACCTTTCGTTAAAAATGATATTTTTAGAATTTTTGGTTCGTCACCATTATAGTTTGGTGATCGAGGTATTCTAAACGTGTCCACCATGACTGACTTGTGAGCTCCGGTGCTGTTCGCAACGTGTACTCGTGGTGCAGTATTTCACTTTCCGGAGCAGTGTTAGTGTGTTCAGGAACACCGAAAAGGACAACACTGCGTTGGTCAGATTTATCCTGATTGTTTAAATTACCTGTTCTCTCCCACCACGGAATATCAGCATGTATGCGACATTTAGTCTGTGAACAAGTACAGTGCAAGTAATTGTTTACAAGAACGTCTTTCATTTCTTTCTGGCTTTTAAGTGTTATCCCCACTAAAAGCGATTCGCCAATATTAGAAGAATTGGGGTGACGACTCATGCGGGTTACTGAATCAGGAGGTATTGAGCTCATATCCATCAGTGAACACAGGTGGTACCATTGCTCAATGTCGTGAGTTATTCTACTTGAGGAACGTGCCCTGGATGTCTCCGGCACATTGGTAAATATTACACTAAGATTGATCAATTTTTTATATTTCAGTATAAGTTTCTGAGGTAGAGAAATTCTGCTGATGGACAGTCAGTAGACGCCCCTTCAACTATTTAAGCTGACTAACATCTGAGTCGCAGCTAGCGTTTGCATCACTGATTTGTTCAGCCTCCCACAAATTGCCTTTACGCAGTGAAGGTACGGGATATAAAGTTGTGTTTAGGTTGGTTTCGTTTTTTAGTGAGTTGTTGTGGACAATTGTTATCGATTTCAATTTTTCTGCGAACTTTCGAGAACTGTTCTCTAAGTATTTGATTCGCTCTTCTATGTTTCTTGATTGTGATACGTTGGTCTCGGCGCCTTTTAACGGCTGCACACATAAAAGACACCCGGAATTTCATCATTATTTATAAAGACGGCTGCGTTTTTTGAAAAAATCTTTATCGTAATTAGTGTGTATCATAGTAGAGAACATACCACGCATGATTACTTCCGATTTCACCATTACCCCCGTTTTGCAAATTTTACACAAATCACGGGTAGTTTATTTGGGTCCTGACATCCGATAGCAGTTGAGGTCAATTTCGTCTGATCTTTGAATGTGAGTTTAGATATCCAAAGTAATGTCTTGCTCACATCCCCAGCACTTACACACCACTGCCGGTTTCTGGCTGTTCGCCGCCATAAGACGAAGACAGTTAGATTAGGTTCAGTGAGCCCTGATAGCTTCCACGAAAACGCCTAGCCGCGATCGACGAACTGTTGAGAGATGAAATTTACGAGCTTCGTGTGGGAATGTATCTCAATGTATTGGATGCAAATTATCGAGTAAACAGTGGTGGTAAATGTTGATATGTTCAAGTAAGCTTCATAGACTATTATAAATGGGGAATAGGGTTATTTTCGATGCAATGCAAATTTACTCCGTGAACGTTCATGTAGCTTGAGTTCGTACATTCGGTTAAGGAAATGAGTATACGGGGTTAATGATACTAATTTAACTCGCCCGGAGAGAATCCAAGCAGAACTCAGAAATTGTAATAACATTGAGCATGACAAAAGCAACAGAATTGTTAGGTATATGAATTAAAAACTTATAACCTACCGGAAGTTAATAGAGACTGTCAACGTCCTGTATTCATCAATCTTTGTAGTGAAAACCACAACTGATTTCGAGTACATGATTTATTCGGGAAGATGTTCCAAGTAAAACAAATACTAACCCAAAAATATTAAAGCCAAACAGAAATATGGGGTTTTCGAAGCCTTTGAATGATTGAATGTTCCAGTAATAACCTCAGGCGTTAGTAAATGTTTAGAAGAATATTTTCAGTGTGAATATTTTCAAAGGCCGCTCCGTATGTGTCATTCGGTAAGATCTGGTAGTTTTTGTTTAGACATTCGCTCTTGGTAAAGCGAATTTAGGTAACATGAGGCCAACTTGGTTGCACGATGATAAATCCTGTCACTGGATTTCAATATCCTTCGACAACCAGGGTTTTAAGGCTTGGATTGAATATTCAATAACGGGACGCGCAACTAGATTTAGTATTTGGGTTAAAATGTAAGACGTGAAAGTCCTGAATATCCTTTTATGTAAACCCAAGATAAGGCAGATACTTCACAATGCTGTCCCGGCTTGATGTTACACGAAACGCAGACACCAAGAGCTTTTGCCAGGCGTAAGTCCAAACGAGATCTTGCATACCATAGTGATAAAAGTATATTATAAACTGCAACGGGCCTTGCGTAACTCTAATTGTTACAAATATTCTTTTGAAAAGGATGCTGGCCTAAAATTAGGTGTAATCAATTATCTTAATCTCCCCTGTCTAGCTTAGTGAACTCAGGATTGGTCAAGAGAATGCCATTTATACCTGAACACTGTTCGTACCAACACCGTTGGTCTGATGAAGCTTCTGTGTTCAGAAGCGAAACGTTACCAAAAACTCACTATAACCGATTCATTGCAAACTTTATTTTCATGATTATGGACTCCCGAACGGTCTCGAATATTTTCAATTTTTTTGGTGACTCCTACGAGCCTCGAGTTCGCAAACTGGCCAGCGTGTTGTTACGAACAGCCGAGATGGAAGCGAAATGGTATAATCATCGCATCTACAACTTGAGATGCCAGCAGAATAGAATCATACCAAGGGACTTGGTGGTCAAACCTCCAGATAATTCTCGCAATTCTCGGAAGGCTGCCGAAAACGCATCCAAAGTGTTCTTAAAACAAAGGATCCACAGGACCAATGAAAACCTGACAAACGCGCGATCGAAAGCTTCCAGTTTGAAGTCCGAATTGCGAAATGTGTTATCTGAAGTGGATTTCTGCAAAATTTGTGGAAAACACGCCGAGGTTTTGGCTGCACAGACCGAGCACATTAAAGAAAGACAAGTACGTAAGTTCAGCACTTTATTAACTTCAAAAGATAAATGTACCTCTGCTAGTTCTTTTGATGACAGGGCTCGACAATATTCTAAAGTATTTAATTTATCAGATAGGCCGCTATCGCAAACCGAACAAAGATTGTTGGAAAAGGGCTTAAACTTCTCGTTAAGTGTGTGGTGG
>JACCGJ010014563.1:0-30726 GCA_013407085.1 Atriophallophorus winterbourni
TATGCATGCATGTATGCACAATCCTGATCAAGGCAAAGTACCGTACAGTCAGAGACTGCACGTGGGCTAAGATACTGTTAGGTTGCCTCGGCCTAGACCGATATGAGAAAGAAAATGGAAATGGTAGTGAGACTCCAGCCTGTTTCAGTATGCAGCTCACCACCGATGACCAATAAATTTAACACGGTGTTAGCATTGTATGAATACAATCGCGATTCGTCACAAATTTTCGGAAATCAATGGTCTGACCACCATGTACGTGACTTTATCAGCGTTACCTCTGCGAGTTGATCTGCTTTTCGGTAGATTAATTCACGCACCGCAAACCATGCGCTAGCTGCATGACAGCTATGCAAGCTGTATACGAAAAAGCGCAGATGCAGTGATTTGAGCTGTTTATACTTTTAATTCGATCGTGACATGCGTTCAATCCTGTTTAGAGAACAGGTAGAGAGACATCAGTGAAATGTGTAAACATAATTATACTTGAATGCCAGGAATCACTATGTGATTCTCTGTGTGAACACCGTGGTTCGTTGTACGAACCCTGTGCAGCAGTGGCATTCAAGTATAACCTTGTTTACCATTTATCCACTGTTTTAAGGCTCACTGAACCTAATTTTACTGTCCACCTGATGTCGGCAAACAGCCAGAAACCGGTAGTGGTGTGTAAGTGCGGTGGATGTGAGTTACACATTACTTTGGTCATCCACAAACGCCTTGAGTGCATGACCAAGAATCACTATGTGTTCTTTGAACGCCGTATGTATGAAAGCACAAGCCTGAACCAGGCAAAGTGCCTCTCTAAATAGTAAGGCCTAGACAGACATGCGAATCAAATTCGAAAAATAACGTGAAGCGTCCAACGTCATTTATCAAATCGTCAGGCGTATCTTCAACTCTGAACTAGCCATGGAGTGATAAACCATGTATCGAGCCAGGTAAGAAACAAAAGAGTTTTTGAATTATTAGTTCTTGAATAGGGAATAAAATTTTGGCTTCGCTTGGAGGAAAAAGATTTGCCAGCAACAACGGACAACGAGAGTATTAATATGACGGGAGCTACATCGCGGAAAGCCGACATAGAGCACCATTGCGGAAAGTGAATGGCAGGGAACATCTGGTGATCGCGAGCAAACCGTGCACAACTGAAAGTTTGATGCCCCCCGCTTGCATACTAAACGATATAACTAACAGATTATCTGAAGTGATGATCGACACTTTCATCCGTAAATTGGCACAACGTTTTGTGGAATATTGATTTCGATTAACATAATATTTTAAAACGACTTGCGACATCCAGTAGTTTATTGTATTTCACAGTTGTTCTCCGAGTCGGTAGAGTTTATTGTGGAGGTCTGGTCATCAAATTAGATGAGATCACGAGCGAAAGTTATCTGCTGTCGAGGAATGCTCACCCCAGAAGCCTGATCATAACAAGCAAGCAATATCCACTTTTCTATGTACGTTCTGTCGCGGAGATTAACACAAGTATCTTACGCACAACTTGAATCAAAGTGACATGAACTCACCTCAGTACTGAGGATAACGCCGGTAAACGTCAAGGACATCGGACAGACGGAAAGAGGGATACTTGAACACAAACCCACTACACGATATGGTCAGAAATAATCAACCTTTGTACATAGATCAAGAATTACTTTAATTTACTTGGGACGGAACTGAAAACATTGCTAAAGGTCGGAATCGCTTGATTCACGGTGATTCTCGATGTGTGAAAATGATGTGAAAGCACAGGCCTGATCTAGGCAAAGTGTCGCACAGTCAGAGACTGCACGTGGGCTGAGATACTGTCAGGTTCCCCAGGCCTAGACAGACATGACAAAAGAAATAGAAATGGTAGTGAGACTCCAGCGTCTTCCAGTATGCAGCTCACTACCGATGGCCAATCAATTTAGCACGATGTTAGCCGCACAGCACAGAAATACTGCACGATTGCACATCCGTGATTCTCGATGCATGGAATCATACATCGCAGTCAAGTAATGAAAGCGTTTAATTGGATGGCTCTTGAGAACAGGTCAACAGCAAGGACACGCGAGAATTCCAGCCAATCACAGAAGTTAGCGTTGCACGCAGTAATACAGGTTCGCTTCGAAGCAGCGTACGCGAATGTTGTCTAGTTTGGTGACGAAATGTTGTTCATCCAATATCCGAACTCGGCTATGAACTGCAGTTCTGTAACTGAGCTACCGGTATTCAAGCCGAAAATTTTTAACAAAAATTGATCCAACACTGCAACGTTGAAATTGTAACCTTCCAATGCACATTTAACAACGTTTTGCGCCACCATGCGTCTGTCTGACTAGGTGAATCTGTGCAACGTAGTTCGCTGTTGATAATGACTTCCATGCTTCTCCACCCTGTAGTTTTTATCTTCATCAAAACCATTCTCTCATCGTTCTGGCTCCGTTTTGTCTGACACTGCAATATTCGTCAAGTTCCCAAACCAGGAACGTACATGAGTTTTGGATATGGCTAATATCTAATCTCAAAAGTTCAATCGAAGTGAGCTCCGAATTTGTCCTCAGGAACTCAAAAAAAACTTTGAATTTAAATTAAGAAGCCGAACTCGTAAGTGGTTAACGGTACGAAACATTGCTTGGCGACACCATCGGCAAAACCCATCATCCGAGACCTGGGAAACATTCCGTTTACTGCGGAACAAAGTAAACAAATTTGTCATCCAAGACAATTTGTGCTTCCAAGAAGTGATATCAAGCATGATGGAGCGAAACCCCAAAATACTATATCGTATGGTTAACGATCAAGCTAAGGTGAAACCTGGAGTAGCGTCCGTGAACACATCAGCTGGACCAACATCAACTGCAGCAGAAACTGCTGATGCTTTAGCCGTTTTATTCATCGGTATTCAACCCGATACAACATGCAATAAACAGTCCAAATCCAACAATTTCAAACACGGTTGCCCTAAGTGAAATAAGTGTCACTGAGAAACGCGTCCTTCAAGGTTTATTTAATCTTAAAACCGGAAAGTCTCCTGGGGCCGACGGAATAACACCGAAAATATTGAAGCAATTTGCGAGTTTGGTATACAAACCACTCACTTATCTGTTCGAGCAAACACTGGCAAGTGGAGTGATTCCTACAGATTGGAAACGAGGAATAATTTCTCCAATTTACAAAGGTGAAAATCGCTCCGATGTTTCCAACTACCGACCCGTTACTCTGTTACCAGTGATTTCAAAATTACTTGAGCGACTCATTGTTGACGATCTAATGAAACACTTCGAGAATAATCAGTTGCTTTCGAGGAACCAGCATGGATTCAGACGAAATTATTCCTGTTTGTATAATTTACTGGTAACGCTAGATGATTGGACAAAATCGGTAGATAATGGACAAGCAATACACGCGTGCTACTTGGATATTTCAAAAGCATTCGATCGTGTTGACCATTCCCTACTACTGCAGAAGCTTGAAAGGCTTGGTATCACTGGAAAGTTGCTGAATTGGCTAAATGACTACCTAACAAATCGCACTAACCAGGTACGGGTTGATGGTGCATTATCCAAACCAATTGCAGCAACTAGCGGAGTTCCCCAAGGCTCAGTCCTTGGTCCGATCCTCTTTCTGGTTTATGTTAATGAAATACCGGAAATTGTTCGATGTAACATTTCGTTATTTGCGGACGACATAAAGATTTGGCGCAGCATTCGTAGTCCGGAAGACTGTCTGCTATTACAAAAGGATCTTGATACGCTTCACAGCTGGTCGTTGGAGAACAAACTGCCGTTTAACTTCAACAAATGCAGGATCATGAATGGGGGGAATCGAGTAGAGTTCACATATCACATAGGTTCGCATGTCCTTGAAAATTGCTGTGAAGAAAAAGATTTGGGTGTCTGGATATGCTCCAGTTTAAAAACATCACTTCAATACGTGCCTTCAAAAAAAGCAACAGTCATTCTAAATCTACTCAAAACTGATTAGGAAATTTTCGCCCAAATATTCCCATGTATCAGGCATTCATAATGGAGACCAAGTCAGGGATACGGTGTGCGTCATGGTCTCGGGTCAAGAGGAGGTGAACTTAGCAGCGAATCTATCACCGCTCAACGAAACTAGTTCTCAGCATACGAAACAAAAACAATATAAAGATAAGGATAGCTCAACTGGAATCTGTTCGATTTTCCCTATCAACGAATCAGAGGAGACCTTATCTTACTTTACAAAACATTCCATACCCCGAACCATCCCTTACAGGATTTATTCACGCAAAGGGATACGAGGAATTATCGGACCCATGAATATGTGCTGGTCGTACACCATTCCCGCCTGAACTGTAGAAGGTATTTTTACTCTGTCCGTGTCTGTTTTACTTGGAACAGTTTACCATCAACCGTTGCTCACGCCACTAGCTTGCATGACTTTAAAACGAAATTAGACGACATTTTTTTGCATTATTCGTTTCCAGAACACTTATATACTGTTTAATCTATGTTCTTATATTGTTTATACACGTAAATTTAACTTTTTACCATTCTATGGTTGTTGTCAAGCTTGATGCTTTTTAGACCATTAAAAACCTTGAATTACCTTGAATTGTGAATTTGAATATAAGAATTGAGAATTTTACGTAACAGAAACGCATTCGCTGAATATTTTGTAGATGTGTGAAAAAACTGGCTTTCAAGCTACTTTTGCAGGAGGGGCGTACGGTTAAACAAGATGTTCAAAAGCAGCGATAAAACAACAATTATTGTTTATAGAACTATTTTGATAACGCGTTTTTCTGACAGCTGCTTGGCTAAACGAATGGATGTCGTAACAAGCACAGCCTAGATTCTAATTTTATTTAACTGACCAATAATATTTCACGGTTGAAATTCACTGACGCTGAGTAGATTGAAAAACACTGGTGGATTTGAAATCACGGATGTGTAATCGTGCAGCACTTTGTGCTCTGCGGCAAACACTGAGCTAAATTGATTGGCCACAGCTAGTCAGCTGCATGCTGAAACAGGCTGGAGTCTCACTACCATTTCCTGTTATATTTCCTGTTCTTTTTTCTTCACAATATCTGTCTAGGCCTGGACAACCTGACAGTATCTTAGCCCACGTCCAGTTTAGGACTGTACGGCACTTTGCCTGGATCAGGCTTGTGCTTTTATACCATACCATCGTAATTTTCTGTGTGGAAAAGTGATGGCTATCGACTGACCGATCATTCACCTTAATGAATTGTTGGACAACTTCTCAGCAGCAGATCTTTCGAAATATAGTCGAAGCACTGAAGTCTGTTGCAATGATAAGGTAGTTTCTGAAAGTAACATTTTTAGCGAAAGGTATGATGGAATCAATTAGGTCTTACTGGAATGCTAACGATAGGAATCTCCCGAAGGATGTCAGAATGAGTGATCACAGACTTTCTTCGCCTTCTAACGAACCACGGCTTTTACAATCAGACGAGACTCCGATTAGAAACACTGTAGCAATCCCAAAAAAACGACCGATGTCCGACTCTCGAAGGGTCGGACTAATAGACGAGCTTTCAGCTCCATCACTGTATACGAAAACCACAATCAATTGCCTATATACAAACGCACAATGCCTGTTAAACAAACAAGCTGAACTGAAGGATCTCTGCAATCAGCACTCACTCGACATCATAGCAATAACTGAGACATGGTTCCAACCTCACGTGACCGATAGCGAGCTCTCTATTCCAAACATGACCCTGTTTCGGAGAGACCGCTTAAGAACAGGTGGCGGAGTAGCTGTTTACCACCATGAACGTTTATACTGTACGGTAGTTACAGACACTGAACTCGATCTGGAAGACAGTATATGGTGCAACTTGAAGCTCGAATCAAGTGACAGTTGCATCGTTGGTGTAGTTTACCGTTCACCATCATCATTGGATGCATATAACGAAAAACTCTTGAAAGCAATGCAGTACGCCGGAAAACAGCGCAATTCGCAATTGCTGATTATGGGAGACTTCAATCTGCCTCAACTATATAACCGAGTAGATCATTCACCCCTATCACTAGACTACAAATTTCGCGAACTGTTCGATTACATCCCCTTGTATAATCATGTTTTCGATTATACACGACAACGAAATTTGCAACAGACTTCTGTTCTAGACCTAGTCTTAACCACTGAAGCCACAGCCGTTGAAGAAGTTCAGTATCACCCTCCGCTGGGTCGAAGCGACCACCTCGTTCTGCTATTTCAATACGTGTGCAACACCAGTAGAATTGTAAAGCAAACAAAACGAAATAGAAAAGTGGATTACATTGGTTTGATGGAAACAATGGTAGTTTTCGATGAACATAATATAAATTTCAGTGATCCGGACTCGCATTGCACAACCCTGACAGATTACGTCATCAACATGATACATTTCAATTCTAAATATGTCCCGAAACATAATAGCAAAGATCGACACTTCAGAATTCGCAGTAGGACTAGAAAATGGTTGACAAAGCGAAATTTGGCATGGGCTATTCACAGGGTTGCCAGAACTGATTCGACGTGGGCAAACTTTCGCGAATTGCGAAATCAAGTTGCGAATCTCATCCGAGAGGACAAAAAATATCACCAGATTCTGCTAGCGGTAAGAATGCAGCGTAATCCCAAACTGCTTTATCGAACTGTTAACAACGCTACGAAGCTGAAACCCGGAGTATTTCCGATCATGACAGATAACGGACTAACTGATTCTGTGCTGGAAACCGCTAACGCTCTAGCCAGTTTTTATTCACGAGTTTTCACCCCAAAGGATGAATTACAACGGCCAGCATTGTCAGCACTAATTGTGCCGGAGACTATACGCGATGTATGCATCAGTTCGGAAATAGTGCAGCACGACCTACGTAAGTTGAATATCAACAAGTCCCCGGGAGCTGACGGAATCACACCTGCAATCCTAAAGTCAGATGTTGTCCAATCATCTAGTGAAAGGATTTTCAGGAACAAATTGGATATATTTATGCGTAGTAATTCCACCCTACATCCCGTTTATATAACGATCTTTTTCCAAACGAATAATTTTTTTCATCATACAGCGACAATACATGACATTTTTGTAACTACAAAACTGTCGATCTTCCTAATGACTCAATTTATTTTGTATATATATTTATTGTCCTTATACGAATATTCTGTGGTGTTGTACAGCTACGAGCTTTTTTATACCATAAATTCTTGAATCTTGAATCTTGAATGTGTATTACTAATGAGCTCAAATAAAAAGGAACCTTTAGAGTGGTTGGAGATTTGGTTCATTATGTTTTTGGCGACTACTCACCAGTACCAAGTCCTTCGAAATATTCACAAAGTTTATCACGACGGTCCACATTGGAAGCACTGGACTCGAGTTTCGCTCTTGTTTGGGCTCATCAGCAGTGCTTATCCTGTCTCGGGTCGGATTCTAACCTAGTACCTTCATCATTGTAGCCTTACGCCTTACGGCCTGAGCTACCGTCCACCGTTTGGCCGATCGCGATTAAGTCTTCATGAATGTTTCTCCAGACTGGCATATTTGAGTAGCGTCATATGCCTGACCAGTCGAGAAGGAGCCAGCAACATCTGTTGTGGTCGTCCAACAGATCTGAGCTCAAATCAATTGGTTCATGTGCACTGTCGTAATCGCCTTTGTAGATATTTACAATGAACTGCTACTTATTAGTAGTCCATTAAACAAAGAACTCCAAGTCACATTTTTTCTGCATGGTTCGGACATGTGGGAAATCAGTGCAGGGTGTTTAATCCTCAACCCAAGTCGCTCAACCGGATTCATTCATCTTGACCCTTTTCTGTGACTATATAATCCAGGATTTTTCTATGATGAAGTTGTTACATTCCGGGGGTATAGAACACGCATTCCTGAAACTAGGTCATACTAGCTTTTGTTACAAAATAATTTTAGAACAGAATAACTTGAATGTATTGTATACCCCACTTTCCAAGCATTTATGATGAAAGCCAATGCTCGACAGTAACTTGACGTTCGTTTGGAGCTCCGACACATTTGAATATAACTTTCATACTGTTCATCCGATCAGTGTGATTTTTGGATATTTATCTGAAGTTTTGCTACGACGCATCTACTCATACAAAAATTACCTATCTACGTCCTGGCGTTCTTTGTGCGCAGCAATAGTGGATTTTTTGTTTTTAATTCGCTCTTTGATTTGGCTTCCGTGTTTGCGCTGTTAGATTTACCCATCGGTGTGTACCACTGTCGTAAATTACTCGGAGCATTACACAACGTCCAACCAATTTCATACCATCATTCTCAACGGGAGACTGATCGCTCGCGGCTAAATCTGGTGACAAAATATACGTAGAGCTCAGTAATGTGTTGCACACATCCCCTTCCCTTACACTCCAATATCGGTTTCTGGCTGTTTGCCGTCGTCAGGTGGAGACAGTAAGATCAGGTTCAGTGCGCCTTGAAACAGTGGTAAAGTGGTAAACAAAGTTATACTTGTATGCCACTGTTATATAGGGTTCGTACAACGAACCACGATGTTCAGGCACGGAATCACAAAATGATTCTTGGTCAAGCACTCAAGGCGCTTACGGATGACCAAAGTAATGTGTTGCTCACACCCCCATCCCTTACTTAGACCTCGTCAATTTACGCCCACACTACACAATACCACATCAACCAACGCCGGCCGTATCGA
The DNA here is from genome assembly GCA_013407085.1 of Atriophallophorus winterbourni. Classification (NCBI taxonomy): domain Eukaryota; kingdom Metazoa; phylum Platyhelminthes; class Trematoda; order Plagiorchiida; family Microphallidae; genus Atriophallophorus; species Atriophallophorus winterbourni. Next base: position 8,685 of record JACCGJ010014563.1, read on the forward strand.
AGATCTTACCGCTGCTGTTCACGAAACACTTGTCGTTTAGGAGAATGTGGTTAATGGCAAGGTCAATTCTGTCACGTGTCGCAACTGCTCACGCACTTGTCACACAAACTGTGACAAATCATTGACCGCGGACGCGATATCGATCCTAAATAATGAAAGGAATCCCGGCGTATGCTACGTCTGTAAACACTGCCGAACAAATTTAAACGAGAATTTTCCCGCTTTAACAAGTTTCCAGCAATGCAACCTGGATGATCGCATGTCGAGCTTAGATGCATCATTTAAAACTCTAGTTAAAGCTCAGTGCTCTACGTTTACCTGTACAACTACCAAACAATAGGAAAATATAGTCTGCAATGCCAACCAGACAAAGTATACATCTCTACAGATCATTCTACGCAAACGCTTAATTGGTATGAATCTGCCGTAGTGTCTTGCTGAGTGCTCTTCTCACCAACACTCGACGCCTATATCAAAGATCCTGCCTCCATCAACACGATTAAAATGGACATGATCAACTTAATTGTGCTCTTGGTCGGTTCTTACGACGCGGAATGCTTCCAATCCACCGTGGAGGTCCTTGTGCAAGTAGCTTTCCATCTGGGCCATGAGAGACTCCTTCTACCGGGTCGCGCTTGAGGGTCTGGACCTCACACAGTTGCTGTGCACGGTGCTCAAACGCTTACACGAAGAACACTATGCGAAATCGCTGTTCCCCTCACTCTCGGCTCTCCTGGAAGCAGGCGATCGTGATCTGGAATTAAAGAAAAAATCTATTGCTACCGCGTAAGTTCTTCCTGATATTTTCCTTTCCCGTATCTGTCGAGGCCTGGGCAACCTGACAGTATCTTAGCCCACGTACAGTCTCTGACTGTGCGGCACTTTGCCTGGATCAAGCTTGTGCTTTCATACATTACAAAACCGACTGTCAACGGCATCTCTGACCTAACTCCTCGGACATTGAAAAGGTTACGAAGACCCAGCCGTCCGTTCATCTGAAGGTTTCCTTGAAACCCTCAGATTCAAATCCAAAGGTCACAGCTCAAAAGCCTGCACAAAATCTCAGTGTAATCTGTACCAACATACAGGAATCCATCGAGACATGTAAAAATAAATAAATAAATAAATAATAAATAAATGAATAAATAGAGACACGATATAGAAAATGGTCCAACTTCTGCACGATGTTAGATTAGGATACCATTAGAGCTACAGCCGTTACACGTTTGGTTCGCCACTAAATCTCCCCACATTTCGGTGAACCGCGCCTACTGAGAATAACACTAAACAGTAACAAGGATATGAAAATTACAAAGGTGATGGACAACCTCCCTTGAGCTAATCCAAATTTTGCCCTTACTATTAATAAGCTATCATAGCCCATTGGATTTTGATTTTATTTATACATCCAACATACATACATACATACATACCACACACACACATATATATCAATATAATATATAATAATATATACATTTGTACCTATAGTTCGACTCTATGGTTATTGTAAAGTTATTAGCTTTTTCAATCTTGAATCTTGTTTTATAAATTGGGTCATTCTCTTATTAATAAAGGAAATAACCGCTCCAATGTTTCTAATTTTCGAAGTGTTACCTTGTTCACTGTGATGATTAAACTATTTGAGCGCCTCATTGTTGTCGATCTAATGAAACATTTCGAAAACAATCAGTTGCTTACGAGAAAACAGCATGGATTTAGACAGAATTATTCCTGTTTATCTAATTTACTGATAACGCTAGATGATTGGACACAAGCGATTGATTATGGGTAAGCCATACACGCCTGCTATCTAGATATCTCCAAAGCAGTTGATCGTGTGAACCAAAGCCCACTACCGCAGAAGCTAAAACGGCTTGTTTTCACCAGAAAGTTGTTGAATCGTCTAAATAAATACGTAACAAACCCCCATTTATATTTTTTACAACGGGACACAATATCCGCTGTGCAACTACTCGCTGAAATACATTTATGGTCGTTAAGTAATTGTAATGAGCCTGGACATCATTGTCGGATTGTGTACAATAAAGCTTGCCGTATGTTCAGTCTCCTTAGAAAAATATTCAGGATTTTTACGCCCGAAACCCTACGCCGGGTAATTAACACTTATATACGTCCTGTTATGGAATATTCCATCCAAGCCTGGGCACCATGGCTGAGGAAGGATATCGAACTACTCGACAGGATTTATCATCGTGCTACAAAGTTGGTCTCCCGGTACAGAAATTTGCCTTTCACAGAGCGAATGTTAAAGCTGAACATACACGATTTTACCCAACGACGGATACGTAGTGACCTCATGTTGACATTCAAAATCCTGCATACTGAAAACCATCCCCTTAAACACTTGCTAAATCCCAATGGCCTTACTCGAACACGAACACATTCAAAGGCTTTAAGCATTCCGCATTCTCGATTGGATATTCGTCGTAATTTTTTCACGGTAAGAATTTTTTCCCTTCGAACTTTTTGCCAGAAGAAATCACACGTTCAGAATCTGTTGAGGTTTTCGGTTCCAAACTCGATCAGTTTATGACGAACCATGCGGTATGTGACTGTCCCTATTGATTTTTGAGATATTTTATATTTGTATATATTCCATATACCTTGTCATCCTATGGTATTTGGTAAGCTTACTGCTTTTTCTACCATAAAATTTTCTGAGTTCTGAGTATTCCACAACTTGAAAATTATTTTAAACATAATCAGCATGCGATTTCCAGCTGACATTTCCAAGTGAACATTTCCAGGTGAACGCTTCTTGTCAACCAAAACGTGACACATCTGCTGGTCTCCGAAATTTTATGAGCAGGTGCATGGCCTGCGATTGACAGAAATGACCAAGACCTACAAGAATTCCAAATGATAAGATTTCCCCTTTAGGTTGCACCGCAAAAAAATTATTTTTTTTCAACAGGCGTCATTTAGGTGAGCAGATTTACGAACATTTTTTTGGGAAAAATATAACGAATTCTCAATAACGACAAGTTTTTAAACATTTGGAAACATATGTACCATAACTTTGGTGATTTTATTTCCTGCCCCAACAAATTTATTCAACATACAGATGAATTAAAATGTAGCAGAGAACGTGAACTTTGAAAGCCATCGGTTACGGAAGTTTGGGGTAACGATTCACCTGTAACAGTTCAGAATCATCGTCTGACCAAGGCTGATATTCGGAATAAGGAATGGCAATATATCCATCACATTGAATAGGTCTGACCACTAAACACCCTAATAAAGTTCTAGTTATATCAAGGCACGTAAACATACTCCGGATAAATTGTAAAGTCGAGGATAAATTCTCATTTGAGAATAAAAAATTAAGTGCTGATATCGAGAATAAGCTAATTTTCACATTCGGTGCAATGCAACAGCGGTGACTGTTTGGAATATTTCAGCAATACTTCAACGAGAGCTCGATGAAGGGTTTTTGTTTTGATGTCACTATGTTGAGTAGTAAACGACGTTTCAAAAACAGGACGGGATCGCGCCACGCATACCTGATGAGTCGTAAAATATAAATAAAATAGAATGAAGATAAAAATAAATGTAACTTAAAATAGTTTAGTCTGTTGCAGTGCCGATAGCCATGTCGTGGAGTTATTTGTTCCATGTACCTTGTTTACTGCGGGTTTACTAGCTTTCGTGATTTCCATTGACACAGCATGCAGGCTTAAAGCTAGACTACAATACACACATGTTTAGCTGAAGCTAATAGTTTGATTAAAGATTAACGAACCATTTCGTTTTGTGGACGCAGCTTTATACGATTCTCATGTTCTTCATTCCTAGCCTGAATATCTCAGGTTGTCTGTCCGTCCTATATTCACACCGAAGCAATCATTGCACATGATGAATTAAACACATTAGGTGAAGCTATCCAATGGTATTATCTCGTTTAGGATTACAAAGGCCGAGCGAAAATGTTTACCTATCTTATAAGTCACACAAATTGACACCTTGTTCAAGATTCATTTTTCGCTCCATAAAACTCTTTGGCATAAATTAGAGAAGAAGAAAAAAGTTGGCTTTATTCTAATTTCTTCTTTTCTTTGTTTTGTTTTTTCTTTGTTCTATTTTTTTCGATGGTTTTTTCGTGTGGGAGATTTCACCCTGTTTACTCAGGGCTTTACAAAACTCACCGAATGGCTTCTTAATGAACACCTTTCCTTCTAGTTCAGTCTTGTGGAAGATGACCGTTGCTATTGATCTGACAACCTTTGTAGGATGAACTGGAGTTTATCCCACGACTGCACACGTTTATTTTTATTTTCGGTAGACTGAGGTTTCAGTTTTGCCATTCAATTTTTGGGGCAAGCAATCTTTGAAACTTCGATTTGAGGATCGACTTCGTTCAAAAATTAATAAATTGCATTTAGACTGTCGCGACTCATGATTGCAAATGTGTCATCAAACGAACGCCACCACAGCATGGACCTACAATGTTGTATTCGTAGTGCTTTAGTTTCAAAGTACACCATATACATATTTGTTAATACTGTGGATTTAGGCAAACTAGTATCAGAGAAATTTCAAAATTTGCGCTCGTTAAAATGCCCTTCGCCGATTTGAAATGCTAGAAATGGCTACTAATTGGCGCGGATGCTCGAACAAAACAATATACAAACAATGTACTAAAAGTTCTGAAGTGTTCCATAAAGCTTTTAGATAAGACCAAAAGGCATTCGTTTTACTTGCAATTTTAATTGATTTACTCACATCTCATAATTGGTTGATGATAGCATGGCAAATTTTAGTGTACAAAGCTTTAGTCACACCTTTCGGGTATGCTAGTTTCAGGTTTACTAGAGGAAAATCTTCAGCTAATTAACGTGATTACTATATGATAACACTTGATGGCTCGGCGAAAACAATGTGAACATCATTCCCACACGCAGAGCTACGAATATTTTCTACTATTGCTAAGCAGTTCGGGCGAACAGCTGCAACTTATGAACAACTATTTTTCCTTCACGGATGCCAACACAGAAACAGGAGACCGTAAGCTTGACCACGACGACCTCAATTAACTATCCCGGTGCATGAAAGCTAGTGTAACATCAAAATCGAGAATGGCTTGAAATGCTCATTTCAGATGCACAAAATCGCTTGAAGAAAAATCAGCAGAAATAATCAATATCGAAAGACAAAATTGTGAAGACCGAATTAGAACTGAGGTGGCGCAACGGTTATAAAACGCCATCACAATAACGACCCGAAAAATCAAAGGCCAACAAGTGACGTGATCAAGAAAAGAACATTCAGAATATCACCCCTTATCAAGATTTTGGGCCAAGATTCTGTCTAACAAACACCTGACTGAGATCGAAAGACGCATTCTCAGACGCGGTATCAACTTCAAGTTGAAAGACGCAGAGCACACTCATTTCTCGCTAGTTTGGAGTCAATATTGAAATCCCATAGCTTGTAAGAATTTGCGCGAGAAGAAGTCCGACAAAGAATTATACCCGCGGTGACCAGAAATATAAAACATACTCCACTCAATAAGCAGGACAGAGTAAACATGACCGTCGTAATGATCGAGCAGATTATATCGACAAAGCCGAGCAGCTACTCCAGGACACAATAACATACAGAATAATAAACGCAGACCTAATCAGATCTAATCGGTGTTAGCTTACACTGTATCTGATGGGAAGACCTGACACGGAGATCTGTTCAGTTGGGCGACCACAATAGATATTGCTGGCTCCTTCTGAACTGGTCGGGCAAACAAAGCTACTCAAATGTGTCAGCCTGGAGAACAGTTCATAAACGCTTAATTGCGATCGGTCAAACAGTGGACGGTAGCCCAAGTCGTTAAGGCGTGGGACTACAATGGTGATGGTCGGGGGTTCGAATCCCGCCCCCGAAGCGGTGGATATGCACTGCTGATGAGCTCTAATAAGAGCGAAACTCGAGTCCAGTGCTTCCATTATGGACCGTCGTGATCAACTTTGTGAATAGTTCGATGGGCTTGGCACGGATGAGTAGTCACAAATATAAACGCAGACCTGACAAAAAGCTTCTACCTTGAACGCGACCTTGAAGAAATTGTAGTTCATGTGACAATTAATCGAGTAGAACAAATAGGAATAGAGCCGCCAGATTTCACACAAATTCTACGGATTACCGGAAATAAACAAATTAAAATGTTCCATTGCGCCCAAATGTTTTTCGCCAGTATGACCAAACTACAAGAGCTGCGAACAATTTTTGAAAAAATTGAATGCTGTGAAGCTCGAAGAATACGAACTAATGGTTTCTTTTGAAGTAACTGCACCATTCACATCGATCGACAGGACACTCGTAAATCAAACTTTACTCAATCAAAACGGAACGGAACATAATGGAAATCGATTGACACACCAGAGTTTAATGGAACTGATCGAGCTGTGTCTTCAAACGCAGTTCAATTTCAATGGAAAGATATATGAACAAATCCAAGGAACGTCAATAGGATCACCAATTTCCAGCCTAGTTGCTGCGGCAGTTAAGCAACGTTTGGAACAAATTACCCTGCCAAAACCCAGACCAAAAATATGGATCCGCTACGTTGACGGCAAGTTTTTCATATTGGGAAGAACAAAGTGGATGAATCACATCGACTGCTCAAGTGTGAATTTATTGGAATCCAATTTACAAAGAAAAGTGAATTTGACGGCTGTATACCATTTCTGGGTGTTCAAAGGAAACGGGCAAGTGAAGGAAAGTTGGAGAACTGCGTCTACCGAAAAACCTCACACATGGGTCAAATAAAGAACTTTCTCAGCAAGCCCCCAAACATTCACAAACGCAGTTGCATATGAACTCTATTCTGTAGAGAGAAAACCTAATGCAGCACAGATGAACTGAAATGAAAAGAAGAAGAATATTTATTCAATTTTTTCCAAAAGAATTGATAACCAAGAAGCTTAATATCACGCTACAAGTTCAAACGACCCAAACAAAGAAACCAAAGAGAAAACGAAACCAGACGCACTCTGCCGTATGTTCGACGTATCTCCAAAATTGCAGCCGAGGTATTTCAGCCACTTGGAATCGTCATCGAGCATAAACCCAGTGCGACCATTTAAACAACACGAAAGACTAAGTGGCGAAAGAGGAACATTCGAATATCGTCTACAAGATTGCACGCAGAGATTGCAACCAAGACCTGCGTCGGCAAAACTGTTCGCAAACTGAGCACAAGACTACATGAACATTAGTTGGCCGTACGCAGACATGACTGAAATTCACTAATCTCAACATATATTGATCAATTTGAGCATCAGTTTGACTGGGACCGCACGAGAATATTAGCCAAAGAAATCAACGGACGGGCGCGAGCATTTCTGGAATCTTGACACGCAACAACAATCTCAATTAACCAGCATATTCAATTGGTTGCAACATATTGACCAATGAGAAACTGCTTACAGAGAGGGCACAACATGAACTCGACCAATCAGCGGAAGTGATGGTGAACGGCCAGACAAACCTTAAACAATTCAAAGAAATCCAACTAAAAGACGCTTCGAAAGTAGTTTTGCTGATGTCATCTATCCGGATACCGAAACGTCCAAGGCCAACTAAGCAAGCTCGGTGAACACAAATTAAACATCATTCACACCATGAACTACAAATATTTTCCACTATTGTTGATTTAAAAGTCAAACTTAGCCGTAATTTACCTTGGGGCAAATAGAATAAGGTACGGACGAACCAATATGAAATTAACGTAGCACCTTATTATCCAAATTCATTTTCCAATTTGCATAAGCGCGAATACGTGATGCAGCAGCTTGTGAATGAAGGAAAAACGTGTTTGTGAATGGAAAGAAAGGTTCCAAGTTATCCAAATTTACAAAAGATTAAATTACACAAAATTACCACATTTAAAACACAGTGGTTGCTATTCGAAGCACAGCCTTTGAGATTTTCGAAAGTTTTCAATGCCATATAATCGGATAACATTATGCAGAGTTGGTTTGGAATCAATCTTCTATAAATTTCTCTGGTAGCGTTTACATTCCGACGCAGAAGTTTCGTTAGACCAAGAGTAAGCAAAAACATAGCAAGGGAGATAATGAAGTGATTTTAAATCAAGTTTCTGTCGAGCTTTTGATGGACTAACTGCTACATGAGTCAGGTTTTCTAATGGAAAGGCAATGCTACGATCGAAGGTCTGGTAGACCTGTGTTACCGTCTAGCTGAGACTGTACCCACCGCGCTAAGACTGGATATCGTCGCGCTTAGACTGGCACTAAGCGTGGTGCAATGGTTTGGGTACCTCCATGAACCATTGAGCTATACTGGGTGGTGACTTTTTGCGTCAGCAGGTAGGTAGATGGATAGAGGTCAGACAAACACAATCTTAACCCACTGCCTTTTGGTTCAGCCTTTTTAGCCAAAGGCCCCTTAGTCCATCCCCTACTTCGGCCTGGACAACCGGGTAGAATCACTCTCAGAAGCAACTATGAAAATACATGTGAAAAAATGACAGATCCTTTGCTCTCACCCCATCTGCTCTTTGCTCATAATGATTACAATGATCTCACACTGCATGCAAACATTTTAATTACCGTTGTCCGTTTTGTAGTTCTTTGCGTAGACCTGACAGAAGTAAAGCTTCTTCATCAAGATCTCCAAACTTAGCCACTTTGAATATATTGTCTGCTCCGAATACCCCTAGAGCGTTCCTTCGCCCTCGCATACCATTCAAATTACCGGCGTTTACTGTACGGACTTTTGTTAGCATCGAACAACGGGCAGTCGTGGCTTGTACATTTGATATACTCAATATTAATGTATGTTGATTGTCGGAAACAAGCATGCATAACTCTATCTGGGTTACGCGATTGTCTAATTCTTTGAATTTACGCAAGTCATGCAAACTATGCCAGTCCATTGATTAGGACGCCATGGCATCTGGTCAAGCTGTTGTCGGAATCGTTTTGAGTGAGACGAGATTGCACTTTTAGACAGACGTCTTTGTGCATTAAGACTACATATCTCGTGCAAAAACTTCCGATGACACCATCAATCCAGCAACCTGTTCGTGGTTATTGCCTGTGCAGTGACGAACTGTAGCTCGGAACTTGTCAAGGATGAGCACTATGGAAAATTACAAGAACTCAGTTGACTTGCATCAAGGAGTGGCATCGTTGCCTTAGCTGATGAAATGAACTCGAATGTAGGCCGTCTATCTTTAAACAAGCATTTCGTGGGTGGAAGGTTTGGTCTCGATTGTCATCGTAATGACAACGGCGAAAGATTTCTTAGCTTGTGCTCAGAGCACAGACTATACCTTGGCAGCAGTAACTTCCGCCATTCGAAGCGTCAGCGCTCCACCTGGAAATCTCCATCGACGGGCTTGTTCACGCAAATTGACCTTAATGCTATCAGCTACTCATGACGAGGGAGTGTGCAATATTGCCGTTCTTACTTGGGCAACAGTCTAGAGTCAGATGATGTGTTAGTCTGTGCTAAGCACTCGATACGTATTGTCGGGAAACGTAGAAACGTCGCAAAGCAGCTGAATTTTGCCAGGCCCAAACAAATGACGGTTCTCAGCGAGTATCAGATATATTCGAGTTAGCATCACTCCGTAGTTCTTTAAATTTAGTTTCGATAAACAATGAACTGGGATACAAACGTTCTTGTAACTTAGATAGCTTTGAACTAACTCCCCATATAGCTCAACACCGGGTTTCTGTGAATTCTCTCCAACTAATGGAACTAGATCGGTTGCTTTCTGATGATAGCATACATGATGCGTCACGAAAGCTTATTAAACGTAAACTGGTTGCACATTTGAGAACCGGCATGGACAGTTAGTGGAGATCTAAGGCTACGGAAATGGAATCTGCGGCAGCTGTGGACAATTTCAAAAAGCAGACGACCAGGCATCAATTGAGCTGATACGTGAAGCAGATGGTTCGCCATTTTCAGTATGCATAGTCGCATTGAGTGATGGGCAGAACATTTTGATGTACAGTTTAATCGGCCGTATCCACTTACTGACTTCAAGGATACGGAACATTGTACCTAAATGATCGATTTCTTTCGAGGCTTCTACTCAAATAGAAATTTATTATATACTCCAATGCCTTAGGCGCTGTAAGGCTTCAGGTGCTGATGACTTGGTACAGTCATCGTAAAAGTATGGCGGTTTCGCTCTAGTTTGGGAACTTCAATCGCTGTTCTCCAACATATTCATTTATTTATAGATTCATTCATAGATGATTTGCGGGTAAATGTACTTCGGATTGAATGGTAAAAGATATCAAAATATTGTTAGAAATTAGTTTCAAACGTGAAAACCATACTTGTCTATGTGGGCATCCAGTGATTTCTTGAAAACGTCAATGGTTCCAGATTGTACCACGTGGTTCCAAAAATTGTCATAGCCGGGGGTGGCAGTAGGGATAAGCTCCCACTGTTTATAAAATGCTCCCATATGGCATGCTTCTCAAATAGCCTCTGACAACCAAGTCCAGCTTCTGGCCTGCATGAGTCGCTTCCCGAGCCCGCCGGAATTGCCTCTACCAACAGAAGAAGGGACGAGAGTGAGTGACTGGCGCCTGAAAACCAGTTTACTTCGGGAAGATGGAGCTCGTTGTCTGGGAGGGGATTTCATCTAAGGGAAGGAAAACCCTGATTTCAAACCTCCGCTGCCTTGCGGGATACCCGATCGCGGGAAAGGCTTCGGGAGAAAACCCTGAGGAAAATCTGAAACAGAGTCTGGCAGACGGTTAGTTGGTGCACACCACTTCTTTCTGGCAACTCCCTGCTGCCTTGCAGGTTGCACTTGGTTGTGCAAAGGCTAGTGAAGCTGACTCGAACAAATGCCGAGTGGTGGCGAGGACGCCGCTTTGTACCCAAATTCACAAGAATCTTTGGAATTCCTTACCCTAACATGTTGTTGGACACTTACATGCAAAAGAACATTATTCGTGAGCCTTACATTTGATATACTCTATACCTCCTATGCTACTATATTTTCACATTTTCATTCAGACCATAATCCTGTGGTGTTGTAAAGTATTAACCTCTTAACCATAAATCCTTGAATCCCGATACTATTGCGAATTCGACGATGCTCAACGCAACTAATTTTTTCCGCGCCATAAAACATGCAAACTTTCTAACTTCCGTTTTTATTATAAAAACAATTATTCATGATGCGAAAATTGTATTCAAGATTTCAAGCATTTCAAGTGTAGTCGAAGAAAATGGACTGTGGTTTCGTTGTATTTATACCACGGAACAAATCATTTTTGAATTCTACTTGTTTTGGATCTTTGCGTTGGCATTCTTTCCCGTAAGCTGACAACACCCTGTCAACAGCAGCTTGAGCGCCTCGGGTCATATTATCGTCGGGTAAGAAGCACGGGAATTTGGAACATGTATCTTGTACGTCTTTCGTTATGTCGAAGCTCCACAATTTATGGAGCGGAATCAGGTTATAGCCAGTCTCGGTACAGAAACTCTTGATCAGGAAACTTTTTTTACTTGCGTCGTCACCACCTACCCACACCTGCATTGATTTTGTCACCACATTGCTCACAAGACCGGGACCGAAAAGGCAACTGAGATAGTTGAAGTAATTTGTACCGATGCTCCGCCATTGGCCACTGTTCCACGTATCCACAATGTGTTTGTCTGCTTTGCAGCCATTTTGATCTTTCGGAAAGGCATCCAAACCGAGTAAGTATTTGTGTACCACTGGAGTGTAAATGAGGTTTGTAACTTCTTGACCATCGGCAAGTGTTATTTGGGCGACTTGCAAATTATGACCCAGCTCATGTGGATATAAATAGTTGTCTCCCCTCTTTAAACTCGGAAGGTTTCCATATACATCCGCCCAACTTCTGTAACCAGCAAAAGGATATCCATGATGACCGTATCCAGCGGCCAATTGATCATCCGTTGTTAACACTTCAATGCGATAATCTTCAAAACGAGTACCGCGATAGTTATGTATCATTTTAACCATATTGTCATAGTATCGTGTCGCGAAGGATATGGTCTCCGTGTCCATGGCAAGAATGGCAGGCATTTCGATCATGCTGTACATGCTGTCACCCGCGATCATACCGAACGGAACACCTCTGTATTTGGTTCTTTGTTGTTCCCAGGTTTCAATGGTTTTTGGATTGCGCGCATCATACCAAGGATATCGATAAACATTATCCAGATATATCTTGAATTTGGAATTTTTCGGTAAAATCAGGACGATGACACCACCAAAAGGAGATACGATGGTGCCTTCATTTCCGTTTATGGTATGCAACATCGTGGTGTGTGGCCATCTGGAGTAACTATTATGACCTTCTATTGGATCTATATGCATACCAACTCTAATCATATGAGCTTGTAATGCAGGGTTTGAGTGCTCCAACACACGATAATGGAAAGCCTCACCTGGTTTGGCGTAAGCTCCGGTAGGGAAGAAATTGCCATCGATATCTATTTTGTATTCCACTGTGTAATTGCTTGGTTTCATGTCTGGATCTACTCCACCTGGTGATGTCCAAGCACCGGGAGCTACAATGGCTTTCTCACCTCGTTGAAGTAACAAGAGTTTATTGTAATTTAGGAACGCATTGACTGTTTCGGGATTTCTTATGTATTTATTAGAGTAACAAATTCCGTGGTATGTAAAATAGTCAAGATATTTCTCGAGAATTTTCCGAATGAGACTTTGTATTCTCTCAGTCTTCAGAACCTCCTCGTCGAAGTAGTAGCGGAAAAGTTCTGTCCGAAATTGTTTCCAACTTTGCAGTGATGCTTTTAGTTCGTAATCATCGGGTAATCCCCACAAATTGTCGATTACATCTTTGACTGGAATATCACGAGTCTTAGGACTGGTTGGTTCAGGTTCTATAATTACATCGAAACGCTTCAGCAATTTGGCCACATCATCATCGTCAGCATTACGTTCCCTTATACAACCAACCACAGCTGTATTCTTACCATCTTTCAAGCTTTGATACACCTTCTCTGTGTCGAACTTTTCTCCCGATTTAATCATCAGTATATCCCCGTCGTTATACGAACCCGAGGCGCTGACGTAGTTAGCTTGTGGGTTGTCCGGACTTAACCATTTGGCAATATTGTTTTTCAACGTTTGGTAGTCTTGGTCGTTTTGTAGCCGCTCCATTATATTCTTGCCCATAAGTGTTATCATTCGCGTCTTGTTACGTACAACCGTCATCATCGCAATGCGATCGTATTTCCAAGCGACAGCAATATCGTCGTAATCTTTATTCTGTTGGTACAAAAAGTAGCTGAAGTCTACGGTTAGTGTCTTGTGGCCTTGCAGCAATTCCTTTCTCGTTTGCTGTAAAACAAGGAAATCAATGAAACATTTGTAATCGGATTGAATATACCCCTTAAACTTCATTGCTATACTAACATATTATTAATCAGTATAAATAGCTCGCCTACATCGAATTATCCTAACTAAAATGGGCATTTAAAATTTACCAAGTGATTATTGATCAACGGGGTCCCATCTTCCGGCATGGTTCCTTTGGTGCCATCGCGAATCTTAGTACCGAAGGCGCGCAATTCTCCCATTGTAATCTCGTCTCTTTTTCGGTGCTTATCTTCGGAATCGGCAAGAACGATGATGTATTGCGCCTGCACTTGTAAATCGATCACGATTTCTTGAGCACGTCTCGTAAATGTTAGGTTCCTCTTGACTGGAGTCCACGGATAATCTCGTTCGAAATCACATGAACAGGTCGGTTTGTCCCATACGTACACGGTAAACGGTATGTTGAACCCGGAATTGCCTGAAATGTGATGAGACCAAAGGCAATGTGTTCGAAATTTACACGATGCGGACCAAAGACGCATATTTGCGGCAGTTCAAACTGTTAGGTTGTTGATAAAGCAGGTGTGTTTTGAGAAAGATATAAGAAATATCTGCGACAATGGTTTATTTAATGGAGCTTTATATATATGAAAATTAATGTTCATCGTTATAGTCAATTTTAGCCTGAAAGCAGATTCAGTATTCTCATAAGCGTTTCGAAAGGATAATCAGAAATTCTAACACGAGATTTGTCGCGATGTGCTGTAGAGTTTCTTATAGCTAAACATCTTTTTTCAACGAAGCAAACCATGTCCTTATGGGATATTCGATATGGGGACGGATCAACTTGCTGATTATATTGTTGCCAAGAAATCTAAGGTGAATCTAGATGTTAGTCAATAATGATCATGACAGCATAGCGTCAAATCCACTATGAACACTTACATCCAATATTCCTCTATAACTGTCAACAAAAGCAAAGAGAGGCAAGGCGTACATAGTTCAGATGCTTGATGAGATTTAAAGACTTACCAAAGGAATGTTGATCATGCGAATGTAAATGTATTGATGACAAATTGTAAATATCCAGCAAGTCGACGACGATTGCGGGGAATCGCAACTTGGTAGCTGGTCCAATGGCCGTGTTCAATTTTCCGTCAACCAAGCACTCCCTCCATTTCATTCTACCATATACCCGTTTATTCAGAGCCACATTTTGAGGTTCTCCAAAAGCACCTAATGTGAAGGCAAGAGTAAGCAGAATTCTCGAAGGCCAATTTACAAGAACAAATTGCGGAAACTTACAAGCAACCAGACCAGTCAAAACAAAAATTACAGGTAGCATTGTACTTTGTAATAAGTTAACAGTTCCTTGTGTCTCTTAATATTTATACGGTTTTTGGCGTGGGGGTGAAGAATTGTTACAATTGATTTTATGTCGACATTTTTACGTGGCACAATATGGCATGAAATTAGATTTTTGTGCAAACCTCACCTGCAGATCACCTAAGCATGTGCGCTAGCATAGACCGCATGGCTAATCTAGATAGCAGCAATGTATTAAAGTTAACGTTATATTCACAATGAAAGTGAATTCACTTAAAATATAGTTGGCCGTGTGTCGCTCATATGAAATTTCCCAAGGCCCGCCTCTTTTAGATTAATAATAAGACAAGTCTAGGGTGATGGGTTTTCGCTGAGCAACATTCATACGAATAGTGATCCATTCAATTAAAACAATCAACTCTTCCTATTATTCTATTCAATAATGTCGTATTTTTGATGCAACTTTTTACACGCTTCTACAGTTTGAATAGCCCTCGAAGAGACAAGCTCGTGGACGGCGGTAAATCAAAAGTTTCTGATCATTCATCAACACGGAATTTTCGTGTTCAGGAGCTCAATTAATCAAGAGATAGTTGACACTTTAGGGAGCACACCGTAAAGCTTAAATGGCCATTGCTTTCACGGGATCTGTGACTGAGAGAATTCATGCTGTTGTGTGCAATATTACTGCAAATCATTTGTTGTTGGTTCAGTTTTTTCTACATATAAATCTGATGCTTTCAATAATTATATGTGAATTTCCGGTTTTCATTTAGAACCCGTTGAACAAGGATTACTTTACCGCACGCTAGTGTAATCTTGCGGTCGATGTAGACCATGAATGAACACCTCCACCGCATTTATCGCACAACGCTTATATCTGTACCTCTATTTGCATCCGGATAGCACGGTCCCTATCTAATGAATGCAAACAGCACCAGTCCGGTAGTGGTTGTGGTTGTGATGGATTAAAGGATTCCAGTATTCAAGGATTCAAGGAGTTATGGTTAAAAAAGTTAATACTTTACACCACCACAGGATTACGGTATGAATAAAAACAGGAAAATACAATAGTATTAAAGCAATAGTGAATATCAAATGTAAGGCTCACGAGTGTTATTCTTTTGCATATGTAAGTCCAATTTCGCTTCAAACGCCGCCAGGCAAGGAGAGTCCACCACATGTTGGGGTAGGGAATTCCAAAGAAATATAGCACGTATGGCGAAAACATGGCGCCGACAATCAATACGGGAACTTGGAACGTAAAGGGATAAGGTATGTCCGCGTGTCACTTTCCCATCACACACATCGAGCAAGCCATTTTTCTCTCTTTCTCTCTCAAGTGTTTTAGTGGATGTCCTTCAGTAGACACAATTGTATATGTCAAAATGATATCGCGTCGTATCCTCCTTTGGGTAAAGTCGCATAGACCCAGACGTCGCAATCTTTCGGTGTACGGCACATTGCGAAGACCCATAACTAACTTTGTTGCTATATGATAGATTTTATCGAAGAGCGCAATGTCTTTTCGCAGCCAAGAAGCCCAGACCTCTACCGCATACTCCATCGTAGGGCGGAGGTAGACATTCATTATCCTTGATAACGTTACCAGAGAGAATCTTCCAAATATTCTTCGAAAGATACCTAACAATCTGTTTGCCCGTCGATATATGTTCTGGCAGTGCGCTGTGCTCCTCAGGTTCCCGCTAATCCACACTCCAAGATCTTTTTCTAACGAGAGATGCATGTACGTGTGGGTTTTTGTTCAGGACAGTGAGCTTAGCCAAGTTGCATTGGTGGGACACATGTGATTGAAAAGGTTGGTCGTAACAACCTTATCCAACAGTGCCATACAAGCGCAACTTGTTTACCATTCTTCCACTGTTTCAAGCGCATGTTGATACTGATCCTAATGTCTCTACCTAATGAGTGCAAACACCGCGAAACTTGTCGTGGGGTAATTCAAGGTAATTCGAGGTTTTTAATGGTCTAAAAAGCAACAAACTTAACAACAACCATAGGATGGTAAAAATTGAAATTTAAGTGTATCAACAATATAAGAACATAGATTAAACAGTATATAAGTGTTCTGGAAACGAATAATGCAATAAAAATCCGTCTAATTTCGTTTTAAAATCATGCAAGCTAGTGGCGTGAGCAACGGTTGAAGGTAAACTGTTCAAAGTAAAACAGACACGGACAGAGTAAAAATACCTTCTACAGTTCAGGCGGGAATGGGGTACGACCAGCACATATTCATGGGTCCGATAATTCCCCGTATCCCTTCGCGTGAATAATCCTGTAATGGATGGTTCGGGGTATGGAATGTTTTGTAAAGTAAGATAAGGTCTCCTCTGATTCGTCGATAGGGAAAGTCGAACAGATTCAGTTGAGCTATCCTTTCTTTATGTGGTTTGTTTCGGATGCTGAGAACTAGTTTCGTTGAGCGGTGATAGATTCGCTGCATAAGTTCCACACCCCTCTTGAGCCACGGAGACCATGACTGCAAACCGTATTCCATGACTGGTCTCAACTATGTATTCATGATCCTTGAGAATATCCTGGGCGAAAATTTCCTAAATACACGTTTGAGTAGATTTAGAACAGGTGATGCTTTTCAAAGGCAGTATTAGTTTGAAGTGATGTTTTTAAACTGGAGCATATCCAGACACCCAAATCATTTTTTTCTTCACTGCAATTTTCAAGGACATGCGAAACTATGTAATATGTGAACTCTACTCGATTCCCCACATTCATGATCCTGCATTTGTTAAAGTTAAACGGCAGTTTGTTCTTCAACGACCAGTAGTGAAGCGTATCAAGATCCTTTTGTAATAGCAGACAGACTTCTGGACTACGAATGCTGCGCCAAATCTTAATGTCGTCAGCAAATAACGAAATGTTACATCGAACAATTTCCGGTATTTCATTGACATAAACTAGAAAGAGGATGGGACCAAGGACTGAACCTTGGGGAACTCCGCTAGTTGCTGCGATTGGTTTGGATAATGCACCTGGATAATGTACCTGGTTAGTGCGATTTGTTAGGTAGTCACTTAGCCAATTCAACAACTTTCCAGTAATACCAAGCCTTTCAAGCTTCTGCAGTAGTAGGGAATGGTCAACACGATCGAATGCTTTTGAAATATCCAAGTAGCACGCGTGTATTTCTTGTCCTTTATTTACCGATTTTGTCCAATCATCAAGCGTTACAGTAAATTAGACAAACAGGAATAATCTCGTCTAAATTCATGCTGGTTCCTAGAAAGCAACTGATTATTCTCGAAATGTTTTATTAGATCGTCAACAATGAGTCGCTCGAGTAGTTTTGAAATCACTGGTAACAGAGTGTGTGTTTGTGCAATGGAAATGGCATGTTAAACTATGTTTTGCCATTTCTCCACTGTTCCAGTGGATGTGGATCACCATCGTACGGTGAGGGGATACATTACGCAGTCAGCCGTGGGATATGTATGTTTGAAATGCATGCTAATGAGAAGTTTGAAAAGCTATGACGTTTGCTAATTTAGAATTCTTTTTCACGTTTTGTTGATACGGGTTTATCAGGATAACCACATCCATATGTAGTTTCATCCTATTTTATTGGAAAACATTATTACTCCTTGGAACGCATTGGTAAATTTCCAAAACGCGACGTAACTTATTAATGTGGAAATGTGGGGATTATTCACCCACGGAAATAAAACTAAAAGCAATCCATTAACCCACCGATC
This sequence comes from Atriophallophorus winterbourni, assembly GCA_013407085.1. Lineage (NCBI taxonomy): Eukaryota > Metazoa > Platyhelminthes > Trematoda > Plagiorchiida > Microphallidae > Atriophallophorus > Atriophallophorus winterbourni. The sequence continues at coordinate 27,078 of JACCGJ010014563.1, forward strand.
TAACTCGTTCAATGGAGTGGACGCCAATCGCCTTCGTATTAGAAGGAATTCAAAGAAGATATTCTATTGAGTGTAGTGAGCTGCTTTTATTAACATTATTTTGTTATTTGGTAGTTTGCCATTACATTATGCTCTTTATAGAGCTTAAACAGGTGACCCCTTAGTTGCGTGTTTTGTGTGAGTTTTAATAATTGTTTAATTGGGTGCGTTCTCTGAGTTAGTACGACAACATGATCATTCGTGCCCTTGTTGTATTAGGTATTGGGCTGAATGCAGGCTTTGAATGCTTGATTCGAAAGTTCCATGGCCAGCTTTTTCACTCTGCGCAGTGTACTTTTTAATAGATGAATATCCTTTTCAACAATGGATCACATTCTTGTACAACATCTCCGATATGGTAAAAAATGTGGTTTGAAATCAGCCCAAAAATGATATTGGTATCGAATAACACCTCTGAAGATACCCAAGTTGCTCTTGGCTTTATTGATCGCAGGCCAACACCTTATCGTGTTTATGAATGGATAATGAAATTTGGTATCCTTAGAGGAGCCCTAGGTTCGTTTGACACCAACATTATCTGCAAATTGATTTCAACCTACACCAGCCCTCATATCGAATGTGCTATACCGGCATGGGATACTTTGTTGAAAAAAGATTGCTACTGGAAACTCCACAGATCTTCCTTGGACTTCCTAATTATCCATACGAAATGCGACTTAGATTATGGAAATTGAATTCAGCCCAATACATACGACCACGGGGAGCACTAATCTTTATTTGGACAGTGTATAATCAAATAAACAATCCATGCAGCCATTTGTTACAACTTTCGCACAACACATATCTGCGTGGTCATTAATCGAAACTTTACCAACAGCATAGCAGGTTGAACTGCCGCAAATACACATTTTCCGTTCGCAATGTGCAATTGTGGGCCAGTACTTTTCTTGGTTTATATCAACGATTTACCAGAGACGCTCTCATGCAAGGTGATTCTCTTTGCTGATGATAATAAACTTTGGACTCGGATAAAATCAACTGCGGACTGTGCACAACTGTAACGTGATCTAGATGCTCTTCATGAATGGTTGCTGCGGAATAAGTTGCCATTAAATTTCCAAAAATGTCGGGTGTTGCAAACTAGTAAGCCATTCCAGTACGAATATCACTTTGGGCAGACGATTTTGGGCTGGACCGATTCGGAAAGGGATCTTGGAGTCTGGGTATGCGGCAGCCTGAAGAACAGCCTGCATTGTGAGGTCATTTACGAGCGTGCTTCCAAGATTGCTGCGACGGATTTTCAGAACCTTCTCACCTGGAACGTTGCTCACTATCATGAAAGCCCACTTAATTCTAAACATGGAGCATTCATCACAAGCTTGGAATCCGTGGTTAAAAAAGGATATATTATTGCTTGATAAAATATACCATCGTGCAACCAATCTCGTAAGTGGTTTCCGGAAACTAACGTACGAGGAACGATTGAAAAAACTGAGACTACCTAATCCCCTTCAAAGAAGCCTTCGAAGTGATGTGACACTAACACAATTATTAAATACCCCGCATCATCGTTTAAATCATTTATTCCAATACCGTGAGTCACGACATACACGCAGCCACTCAGCGACACTACAAATTCCCCACTCCCGTATCAGCTGTCGCCGATATTTTTATTGTGTACGTGTCTGTTTCCTTTGGAATACCCTCCCCGAAACTCTTGTCATCGCTCCCAGCGTCAAAATTTAGACACTTATTTGTTGCATAACGATTTAACGACACCTGCGTATTGGCTTATGGTAAGTATTCAACTGGACCATACTTGACATTACATGTTTATTTTATACGTTTTTCCTGAACGAACATCTACTATGATATAGTAATTGTAAAGCTATGTGCTTTTTGTGACCATAAATTCTTGAATCCTGAATCTTGAATCTTAAATCTTAAATTCGTAGATTTGTTCATGCGGAACGTGTCCGCCTCAACAACATCTAAGGCTTTTAATTGAACCTTCAGATGAGCAGATGGCTTGAGCGTCGCAACTTTATTCGTGTCAGGGATGTTCCATGCAGACTGGCCGTTAACAGTCGCATTTACAAAAGTGGCATCTTGATGAGGATTACGCTCTACAAGAATCTTCGGCACATTAGCAAAAGCTGGCGATAAAGATTTTATATGGTTGGTAGAAGAGGTGGTGTTTCCCAAAATTTCTTAAGATATAAATATAAAACTTGGATTTCTGAGCGGTGACCAGAGTTTCTACTGATCCCTTCAACGTTTGTATACGGAACTCTAAGCTCAACATAATGATCATCCAAGTTGCTAGACTGGGCCCTTGTTAAAGCAGTTAAATCTACTATGCCGGCGTTTAATAAAGTTCTTACAAAATACCACGATGTTCAAATACAAAATCACAAAGTGATTGCTGGCCAAGCGCTCGTGGCGCTATAAAAGACCAATATATTGTTGTGCTCACATCCCAATCCCCTACGCACCAATCCCGGTCTCTGGATGTTTTCCGACATCAGGTGGAGAAAGTAACAATAGGTTCAGTGAGCCTTGAAACAGTGGATAAATGGTAAACAAGGTTATACTTGAATGTCACTGTTGCATAGGGTTCGTACAACGAACCAGGATGTTCAAACTCAGAATCACATAGTGATTCGTGGTCAAGCACTCAAGGTGTTTATGGATGACCAAAGTGGTGTGTTGCTCACATCCCGCGAAAATACACTCCACTACCGGTTTCTGGCTGTTTAGCGTCGTCAGGTGGAGACATTAATATCAGGTTCAGTGAGCCTTGAAACAGTGGATAGATCGTAAACACGGTTATACTTGAATACCACTGTTGCATAGGGTTCGTTCAACGAACCACGGTGTTCAAACACTGAATCGCATAGTGATTTGTGGTCAAGCACTCAAGGCGCTTATGGATGACTAAAGTGATGTGTTGCTCACATCCCCCTAAATTACACTCCACCACCGGTTTCTGGCTGTTTGCCGGTTTGTTGTAAGATCAGGTTCACTTAGCCTTGAAACACTGGTAAAATGGTAAACAGTTACACTTGTATGCCTCTGTTGTTTAGGGTTCTTACAAAGAACCACGATGTTCAAATACAGAATCACAAAGTGATTCCTGGCCAATCGCACGATCATTGAAAACACCGCGCGGATACATCGTAGAAGGTAAACAGACTGAATCTAGATGTTTAGAGTAACTTTGGGCGATTTCAGTAGCCGAACGCAACATGTGCCTTCATCGAGCTGACTATTTGTTCTATTTTCTATGATAATTCGTGAATTGCCAACTGCAATACAAATGACGTGATTTGACAAAGGTTATTTTTTCTTTCTAAAAGCGCCTCTCCTAGCAACGGTTAACATCTGCCTGTCAAGTGGTTTGATCGAGCAGGTGCTCCACCGCAATGCTTACGTAAAGAACACACCTTTATCGAATCGATTTCTTTAAAGTTTTCATTCGAAATTCAAGGTTGAAGGCGCAAAAAAGCAAATGGCTGTGCAATACCATAGGATTTATGTATGAAAGTTAAACAAATCGTTACTTCAATGTTGGTGTCCATGTGCTTAAAAGGCGGAGCAAAAATATTTCGAATTGTCACATGCAGGCAGGAAATCTCGGCCGAAAATA